>JAPFFA010000018.1:33776974-33787628 GCA_026153275.1 Sciades herzbergii
ATGCAGGTTAGGCTAATTGGTGGCTCTAAATTGACCGTAGGTGTGAATGTGAGTGTGAATAGTTGTTTGTCTCTGTGGAATAAAAACATGTATTCTAGTCCCTTCTAGCAGTTTTCATTCATTTGGTTTAATAGCATGCAATGTTGTAAGCATGTCGCTTATCCTACATATATCATGCTACTCTACCCAATGAAGAATGAGCATGCAATATTGTTACAATATGGCAAATTGTCAAGACAGCATGACGTCACACGTCTGAGATGTAAAACTTCCATGCTAGCGAGCAGCTTTGACAATTTGTAAACAAACATGGCCACTAGGTTTGCTTCATTAAAAGCGGAAGATTTTAGAAAAAAAAATTAGCTGCCAGGTAGCGCCGTTGTGTGTAGCTGTCAATGATGATTTTGAAAGTAACTAAGTAAATTACACAGGGAAATGAATGAAAAGTATGAGTGAAAAATACTGTGGTGAGCATGCGTGGAAGAAGAATCTGAAGACAGAAATCTTAGTTTCTCAGTCATTAGCCTGTGCTAGGAGCTCTCAGTAGCACTGGCTTGACTGCACTAGCATTGGCCTTCGCTAACACTACTGTTGAATGCTACACTGGCTGGAAGGTAACTGGGCTGCCACGCTAACAGCACCGAGTTGTGGGTAAGCTAGCGTTGGCCTTCGCTAATGCTACTGCTGAATGCTACACCAGCTGGAAGGTAACTGGACTGCCACGCTAACAGCACCAAGTCGTGGGTAAGCTAGCATTGGCCTTCACTAACACTATTGATCAATGCTATACCGGCTGGAAGGTAACTGGACTGCCACGCTAACAGCACCGAGTAAGCTACCATTGGCCTTCACTAACATACTGCTCAGTGCTACACTGGCTGGAAGGTAACTGGACTGCCGCCCTAACAGCACTGAGTCGCGGGTAAACTAATGTTGGTCTTCGAGAATGCTGATATGAAGAGAGTGTGTATGTATAATAATAATGGCTGGTTTTTTTCGTGGTCTATCAGATATATTCCATTCAGCTAGCATGATATTGAACTCATCTTCAACTTGTTCAATATCATGCTAGCTGAATGGAATATATCTGATATACCACTCAGTGCCAGCCAATATTATTTAAATATTGCAATTAGAAATCAACTGAACTTTCACCTGTCCGTGTCTTGAACTGCAGTAGGATGCTCACACAACCCACAGTTACAAGGAAGCACTGAGTTCCCACTCGACAACACTCTGTCTCCCTCATAATGGAGAACTTAAAGACACAGACTCCATCACCTGAAAGAAATCATAGAGAAACAAAATAATCAGTTATCAGTTACACCTAAGCTTTAACATTTTAGCCTGAAATTCTTAGTCTAGATCAATGGAGCCTAAATCAGTGATTACTTACTTAGAATTACTACATAATATCTAAATTGTTGGTATAACGAAGCCCAGTTCATGGCATGTTTGACTGGAGTCCATCAAAGATGATTTCTCTGCTGTAATGCTGTGTTCAGTATTAGATGCATCATAATTATGAGATTCGGTCACATCCTGGTGCAGTGGATCTGAAGCCTATCCTGGAAACACTAGGCAAGAAGTAGGACTACACCCTGGATAGTACCATGCGTACACGTTTACACACATTCACACCTAGGGGCAATTTAGCACAGCCAATCCAATTTTGGAAGATGGGAGCAGAACCCAGAGGAAACCCATGCACACACAGTGAGAACATGTATCATTCCACAGAGACAGCAAGAAGAAGAAGCCTTTATTTTTGTCACATGTACACTCAAGGACAGTGAAATTCCTCCTCTGCATTTAACCCATCCGAAGCAGTAAACACAAGTGAGTACACACACACACACACACACATATATACATACCCAGCGCAGTGGGCAGCTATGCTACAGCGCCCGGGGAGCAGTTGGGGGTTAGGTGCCTTGCTGAAAGGCACTTCAGCCATGATACAGAGGGAGGAGGATATGCTGTTCATTCACTCAACTCCCCTCATGTTTTCCCTGCCAGTCCCAGGAATCAAACCAGTGACCCTTTGGACCCAAGGCTGCTTCTCTAACCTTCAGGCCATGGCTGCCACTGTGCAATCCAAGCTCATGATCAAACCAAGGACCCTGGAGCGCTGAGTAATTATGAAATACACCTACTAATGAACTTTATGTTTCAGCATGATCGTATATGATTTTGGACACAGTATATGTATGTTTTGGGACACAAACCACATCAGTCTCCGAAGTAGAAAAGGTGGAAAGGTGTCACGTTTTCAAAACACTCTCCTTGCATCAATCACTGCACTTCTATAATCACAAAAAAATGAACCACATGACCACAGTAAGCCTCCATTGAGCTACGTCTTAGTAGTGGACCATGTAGAATTTACAATGTAGACACACAGATAAGTCCCTTAATCTACTATGTAAAGTTCATAGGGATATGGTGTAGGATATTGCCAAGTCCATGTACGTAGGTTCACTGACATACAAATAACGTAAATTGACCCTTAAAGGTTCGACAGTGATCCTGAAGCTCCAACTATGTCACCTAAATGAGTTTTAAAGGTACAATATTCATTTTTTTCATGTATGTACAATAAAATGTACAGTTTTGAAGGTGTATGTTGTGCAGCCCAGCTCATTTGCGAACTTAATAATCTGGGCTTAGCTGAGGAAGCGTGAAGGGGAGACAGCGGTGGGTCACCAGCTGAACACCTGATGTGATTTATACGCTAGACCTCAGCATGGGATGTGGTATGTGCTGAATATGGCCACACTATCTGATCCTGTGCGCCAGGAGCAGAGCAGTGTACCGTAGCAAAGGAAAACAGTCTAGCAGTGCACGCGAGACTGGAGCTCGCTGAGCAGAACCGGAGTGCGGCCTCTGAGCTTCCACATCGGTGCCGTAAATCCTCACGAGCTGTCAGCGCACACAGCAACTGGACCACACACACACACACACACACACACACACACACACACACACACACACACACAGAGTTAATGTTATAACCTACACCCAAATCTAACATTTGGGCCCTTTTCGTAAAAGTTGCTAAACAGATTTTTTTTTTTTTTTTATCTTTGTGGGGACCAAACAAATGTTCCCACAAGGTCAAAACTGTTAGCTATTCCTTTGAAAACATGCCCACACAGAAACAGGGCTGTACAGGCCAGCTGAATAAAGAGAGCAGTGAGTGAAGCAGACACATCTCTATCCCATATCTCTAGATATCCTTCTGTGCTGAGGCTTAAACGGATTATTATAGTAAAACAAATAGCGTTAAAGCAACATTCCAGCATTTTTTCAGCTATCCACTGGATTCGTAGTTTATGTGTGATTACAAAGGATAGAAGATTCTCAGTAAAATGTATTAAACTGTAGCTTTCCTTATCACTATCATGGGGAGGTACCAGCCATTCATTCATCCATCCATCCATCCATCCATCCATTATCTATACCGCTTATCCATCAGGTCATGGCGGAAGCTGGAACCAATCTCAGCGAGAGTAAACATTCAGTACTTACCTGTGTATCTTTTACACGGTAATGTGAATGTAGCAGAGCTGTAAAATTATTTCATATACATAACTGAAAAGTCCAGTCTTGTACCTTTAATTAGCTTTCAGACTAATGCTTTAAAGTCCACTCCGGGGCCCCGTCCCAGGAGAAAGATACACTAAAAGGTATAAAAGTACAGTTCTTACCCTCTTTTCTAAGAGTATATAGTAAGTCAGAGTATGTAAACAGACACATCAGAACATTTGATATAAACATCTTAAATTAATTAGTCTGTTTCAAATGTCTGAAAATAAATTATAATAAAATTGTCCTGTAACGGAGCTAACAAGGCTCGAGGCATTCAAACCTCCAAAAGCCTGTGCAAAATATTATTTTTGTCATGCGTTTGTAGGAAAACTCATTTCCCTTGCTGTAAAATGTTAAGAATTCTATCGTCGATCTATCGGATGGTTGCTTAGAAAAGTAGAACATTCTGGTTCTCATTGGTTAATTAAGTACAACTCAATTACAGTACATGCTCCTCATGCTGATCAAATTATAAAAGCACGGCTTCAAGTTCACTAAATTTCTTATTTATCTCTTCAGATACTGGACTTTTTTTTTTTTTAGAGGAAAGAATTTATTGTTACCAGCATGGTCAGTGTAGCTCAGTTGAACATTCTCATCACATAACATCATCTCATGGTCTCACATGGGACACCACAAAGCCTCGAAGAATCAGCGAATATTGTTCTTTGTTTTGTTTTATGCTGTAATGGTCCAATGCTAAATAAAAATCACATCTTTTCTTACATTTGTTTCTATTATTAGTGTCGTTTTACAGTAAAGTGCAAGTCTGAATTAATCTTATGTACTCCTATATTTCATAGACAGAATTGTACCTTTAGTTCTTGTAGATTTCAATTATACTTGGAGCAAACAGGCTTTAGTTCTTTTCTCAGTACAGAGAAATGTGTCATGTGTTGATTTTTTAAATTTTTTTATGTGTGGTTATATTTTACAGATGTGGAAGATAGAGATCGTTTTTTTAAATTACGTATTCCTTGTAACTGAAGTTATTCCTTCAAATGAAATATAAAACTATTGAAGAGATAATATTTTTCGCATTTGAATAAAAAAATAATAATAATGAAAGAACTAATCAAAAAATGTACAATAAAAAGATAAATCGATTGCAATAAATGATCTGAAGTACATTTCAGTGGAATATGGTTTAATGGCAATCAGGTCTGAAAGTGATCATTTGAACTGGTGAGGAAAGAATACTCAGCTTCATACAAATAGGCTAAGAGACGGTGTATGCTATAGATTACTGAATACAATAAATTAATTATATATATATAAAACTTTTTTAAAATCATCATAATAAGGAATAATTCTGAAAGTCCTCGCTAATAATGATCAGCAAAATTAACTGGATTTTTTTTTATAGAAAATGATTTAAAAACTTTAAAAATCATTATGATAAAATGTATCATATGGTAAATAAGGGGCGGCACAGTGGTGCGCACTGTCACGTCACAGTAAGAAGGTTCTGGGTTCGATCCCCGTGGCTGACGGGAGCCTTTCTGTGTGGAGTTTGCATGTTCTGCCCATGTCTGCGTGGGTTTCCTGTGGATACTCTGGTTTCCCCCACAGTCCAAAGACATGCAGTTAGATTAACTGGATACTCTAAATTGCCCATAAGTGTGAATGTGTGTGAGTTCACAGAAAGGAACCAGCCACCCTACTGCTGCAATTCTGGCCAAGTCAACCGAACATGGTTCAAGCCCAGATTGGGTTCAGCAGTGACGACGATGGCAAGCGAAATGTGGTTGTAACAGGAAAAAAAGTACACCCTGTTCCTTTTCAGTCATTAACAATAACGTGTGCAAAATGTCAAATAAAATGCATCTTTTCAAGCTGCACAAAAAGAGTTTAACTCATTCTTAACTTGAAATTATTTGCCTTTTCAATACTGATAGTATTTTAATCACTAAATACACCCATGTAGAATTTTGTGTAACAAAAATGAACCAGTAAAGGAAATGGAAAATCCTGAAGTAATCTGTTTTCCATTTTGAATCACTAATATCCTCCAAATACACCATATCCATTCATGTCACAATTTCTGTATATCAGCAAAGTCTGGATCCATGCTTACCGTCCTCTACTGTAACGGTGATGTCCTCCATCTCTCTGTTGATCTTCAGTGTGAGATCCTGATGCTGTCTCCGTGTGGACACTTGCAGCTCAGAGTCTTCCTCAGTGTCCTTCAGGAAGCTCAGAGTGACACAGAAGCAGCTCTGTTCCACACTGCTACCCATCTTTTAGAACCTACACACTTACTAATGCAGTCAGGCACCTACATTATTTCATGCTTAAACAACTGTACTGCTGTGACGTTGAGTGGGACAAGCTGAAATGAAATGGACGTCTTGAAGTTCAGAGTCAAAAAAGAGGGCGGAGAAAGAAGTCAGTCCAACAGCAATGGGTGTGACTATAAGCTCTCTAAGACTCTGGATCAAGCATGATGCATAAATGAAATAACACCTTATGCATAATATTCTCTGTATGTATTTTTATTATGTGGCCAAATATATAAATGGAAATTTTATATGGTCACAACATTCACAAAATTGATTCATTGAGGCCTTAGCTGACAACTAAATAGTAACTTTTTCTCCACTTGTCACCACTTTTACAATATTTGCCAAATGATTTACTATAACACTGGGTTAATAAATAACTAATAAATAATACATGAATTCATAATACTGATTGCCAGTGCCAATGTGTCAGACACCCAGAATACTGCAAATAAAGTGAAAGTTGGGTGATTATTTCTCTAACAAAATTAATGATTTTGTCCATTTTACTTTGCTTAATTCTATAAATTGAGCTGTCGGGGAAATGCCAGTCCTACATTGCTGCTGACTCCCTGTTAGTGTAAACGCATGTTGTTCTGACCATGTGCATACTTAACACAGTCTCTGAGAATAAATGGATAAGTTATAAATATAAATATAAATATATATGACCAAATATATGCCTTTGGAGTTTTCTTACCAAGCTCCAGTTATGCAAGCATTATACAACTGCCAATTCAATACAAAATTTGCAGGAATAACATTTTTATCAGAAAGAAAAATACTAGTGCTTCTCAGACAATTAGAATATCATGAAAAAGTTATTTTTTTCATAATTTAATTCCAAAAGGTAAACTTTCATGTATTCATTACACGTAAAGTGAAATATTTCAAGCCTTTTTTTGTTTTAATTTTAATTAAATGAGCTGATTTAATTAAATTTAATTAGCTTTAATTTCATGAGCTGATAGCTCATGAAAATCAGAAATCCAATATCTCATATGATTAGAATTTTTCCTAAGATCAATCACAAAAGGATTTCTGTCTGTTGCCGTCCTCATAGTTGAGGGTCAGCAATCCAGGAAGCTATCAACGAGCTTCTCTGAATTCTCTTGGGTGATTATAGCACACCAGAGGGACCCAAACCCTCATCTGGTGGCAGGTACACATACACACCTATGGGCAATTTAGAGTAGCCAATTGACCTAATCCACATGTCTTTGAACTGTGGGAGGAAGAGCACCCAGAGGAAACCCATGCAGATACAGGGAGAACATGCAAATTCCACACAAAAAGGCCCCCGTCAGCCCCCGGGCCTGAACCCTGAACATTCTTGCTGTGAGGCGACAGTGCTAACCACTACACCATCGTGCCACCCAAAAAAGGATTTACAATACAGAAATGTCCAACTTCTGAAAAGTATATTCATTTATCCACTCAATACTTGGTTGAGGCTCCTTTATCACAAATTACTACATCAATGCAGATTGGCATGGAGGTGATCAGCCTGTGGCACTGCTGAGGTGTTACTTAAGCCCAGGTAGCTTTGATAGCAACCTTCAGCTCATCTGTATTTTTGGGTCAGGTGTTTCTCATCTTCCTCTTGACAATACCACATAGATTCTCTAAGGGGTTCAGGTCAGGTGAGTTGGCTGGCCAATCAAGCACATTAATATCATGGTCAGCAAACCATTCGGTAGTAATTTTGGCACTGTGGGCAGGTGCTATGTCCTGCTGGAAAAGGAAATTGGCATCTCCATAAAGCTTGTCAGCAGACAGAAGCATGAAGGGCTCTAAAATCTCCTGGTAGACAGTAGACTTTGGACTTGATAAAACACAGTGGACCAGCACCAGCAGAAGACATGGCACTCAAAATCATTACAGACTGAGGAAACTTCTCACTGGACTTCAAACACCTTGGATTCTGTGCCTCTCCACTCTTCATCCAGACTCTAGGACGTTGATTTCCAAATGAAATGCAAAATTTACTTTCATCTGAAAAGAGGACTTTGGACCACTGAGCAACAGTCCAGTTTTTTCTCTCCTTAGCCCAGGCAAGCTGCTTCTGACATTGTCTCTGGTTCAGGAGTGGCTTAAAATTTGGAATGCGACAGTTGTAGCCCCTTTCCTGAAGATGTCTGTGCGTGGTGGTTCTTGATGCACTGACACCAGCCTCAGTCCACTCCTTATGAAACTCTCCCAAGTTCTTGCATCAACTTTTTTTGACAATCCTCTCAAGGCTGCGGTCATCCCTGTTTCTTGTGCACCTTTTCCAGCCAGCCTTTTCAGCAGTGACTTTCTGTTGCTTACCCTCCTTGTGGAGGGTGTTGATGATCGTCTTCTGGACAACTGTCAAGTCAGCAGTCTTCCCCATGATTTGGTTGTGTGGACTGAACTAGACCGAGAGATACACTATATTTATACTGTTTTACTCAAACTTGAAATGAAATACTCTAATAGTTTGAGATTTTTTTTGTACTGTAAGCAATAATTATCAAAATTAAAACAGAAAAATGCTTGAAACATTTTATTTTATGTGTAATGAGTCTAGAATATATTAAATTTTCACTTTCTTAAATAAGTGATGGAAAATATTGAACTTTTTCACAATATTCTAATTGTTTGAGATGCACTAGTATACTATTTTGCTTCGCCTATTCAAGTGAACATGTACTTTATGTATACACAAATTACATTACAATAAAATGATTAAAATATCCCTATATAAAGGACAACTTATGTATGAAAGCCAGAAACATTATTTCATTCAAAGTAACAATGCAAGTAACTATTAAATTTTTTGTGTGTGCAGTAACTTGTTTGTCCAATAGATGTCGCCAGAGTGATGTTTTATGTTTTCTCCCATCAGTCTAAGTCCCTCCTATGCCAGGACCTGGTCTTCCCATGCAATCTTCTATCCTAGTACTAACGACACCCTTAAGGCACATTGGGTGGCACCAATCTCCTTTTCCATAGCCCTTGGCCTCTCGCCTATTACATAGCTAGGATTACAGTGGAGGGCTGGTCCTCTGGTGAGAGTTTGACTTTCTGCTCGCATCTGTATTGCAGCGTCCCTCACCAGATGGCAGTAGGTACCATTTTTATGAAGGTCTTTGGTATGACCTGACCACAAGTAGAACTTAAAATCTCCCAGTCAAGAGGTGGACACACTAACCACTAAGCCAGCTCAGTCTCCCATCAGTATTCTAACTATATTAAACATGACTATATTCAGCATCCATCCATGCATTAGCTATACTGCTTATCCATCAGGGTTGCAGGGGAAGGTGGAGCCAACCTCAGTTGACTTCAGGCGAGAGGCAGGGTACACTAATCAATCGACGCACAACCATTCACACTCACATTCACACCTATGGGCAATTTAGAGTATTCAGTTGACCTAATCCACATGTCTTTGGACTGTAGGAGGAAACTGGAGCACCCAGAGGAAACCTATGCAGGCAGGAGGAGAACATGCAGAAAGGCCCCAGTCAGCCACTAGGTTTGATCTCAGAACCTTCTTGCTGTGATGTGACAGAACTAAGTACTGCACCACCGTGCCACCCATATATTCAGCAAATGATATGTATTTCTGACTAATTCTTCTTCTTCTTCTTCTTCTTTTTTTGGCTGCTCCCATTAGGGGTCACCACAGTGGATCATCATGATCTGCATATTTGATTTGGCATGGCTTTTACACCAGATGCCCCTTCTAATGCAAATCTCCCCAATCTAACTGGGCATGGGACTGGCAATAAGTATGCACTCGCTTGTGCAATCCCAGTGGCTGGGTATTTTTTACCTGATCTGCATGTCTTTGGACTGCAGGAGGAAACCAGAGCACCCAGAGGAAACCCACACAGACACAGGGAGAATATACAAGGTCCACACAGAAAGGCCCCTATTGGTTATGAGGTTCAAACCCAGAACTTTCTTGCTGTGAGGTGACAGTGCTAACCATTGCACCACCATGCCACCCGTATTTCTGAATAATTATGATTAATTTAACAATTTATGTTGTTAGTGCCAGAAAAGATGTTGTCCATTTAGCCAATCATGTTGCAGCAGCACAATGCAGAAAGTCATACAGATGTAGGAGCTTCAGTCAATGTTCACATTAAACATGAGAATGAGTATAAAATGTGATCTCAGTGGATTTGACCATGGCATGAGTAGTGGTACCAGATGAGCTTGTCTGATTATTTCAAAAACTGCTGATCTCTTGGGATTTCTGCATTCAACAGAGTCTAGAGTTTACACAGAACGGTGCAAAAAAAAAAAAAAGCCCACTGACTGAGCAGCAGCTCTGCAGCTGGAAATGTCTTGGAGATGAGAGAGGTCAGAGGTGAATGACCAGATGGGTTCGGCAAACAGGAAGTCCATTCCCACTCCTGTCAGCCACAAACAGGAAACTAGGGCTACAGTGGACACAGATAGTTAATTGGAAAACCTCATCTGGTCTGATGAAGCTTGATTTCTGTTGCAATATGCTGATGGTAGGGTCAGTATTTGGTGTCAACAGCATGAATCAATGGAGCCAACCTGCCTTGTGTCAACAATTCTGGTGGTGATGATGTAAGGTGTAGAAAATCTTGGCCCCCTTAATACACATCAAACATTGTTTGAATGAGTATCAGTATGGTGTTCTTCATAAGGTGGCTGGGGAATGTATGTACTGTATACTATAACATCCATCCATCCATGCATTATCCATAACCGCTTATCCTGTGCAGGGTCGCAGGCAAGCTGGAGCCTATCCCAGCTGACTATGGGCGAGAGGC
>JAPFFA010000018.1:33931938-33942235 GCA_026153275.1 Sciades herzbergii
CTTGATGGAGTCCCACCTTCACCTTGAACCATTCAGTCGTTCCAGCTGCACACCTCACTGCTGTTTCACTGTTCTCAAACGTGTCTTGTACCACTCTAATATACTTCTCATTCACTCCACACTTTCTCATATAATACTGTAACTCATCTCTCAGCACTCGTATGCCTTCTCCAGGTCTACAAACACACACAATGTAGCTTCCTCTGGCCTTCCCTGTACTTCTCCATTAGTATTCTTCAAGCAAAAATTGCATCCGACGTGTTCTTCCTTGGCATAAACCTGTACTGCTGTTCACAGATTGCTACACCTCTTCTCAATCTCTCCTCCAATACCCTTTCCCATAACTTCATTGGTGTGGCTCCATCGATTTTTATCCCTCTGTAATTACTGCAGCTCTGTACATCTTCCTTATTCTTGTATATGGGGACTAGCACACTCTCCATTAATTCGGCGTTCTCTAAGATCTTATTAAACAGTCTTGTTAGGAACTCCACAGCCGTCTCGCCCAAACATCTCCAAGCCTCCATCTTCTTTTCATGGCTGCCCTCACCTCATTCTTACTAACCAACTCTACTTCCTGATTTGCTGTCTCCAACGAATCTGACCTTTTCTCTCTTAGATTCTCCTCATTTAATAAATCCTCAAAATACTCTTTCCACCTTCTTAATACACTCTGTTTGTCAGCACATTTCTTTCATCACTCTTATCTGCTGTGTTTCTCTGCCTAGCTAGTCTGTACAGGTCTTTCTCTGCTTCTTTGGTCTCTAGTCTTTCATACAGTTCCTGGTATGCATCTGCTTTCACCTTCGCAACCACTCTTTTTGCCTTCTGTCTCAAGAATTGCTCAACTAATTCAAGAGAAATGACATTAGTCATTATTTTAAGACATGACGTGTCCTTTATTTAATAAGGAAAAAAGGAAAACACTGAATTAGAAGGTGTGTCGAAACTTTTCGTTGGTACTGTATGATTCAGAAGAAGATAATCATGACCAATTCTCATGAAGTTTTTTAGGTTGTAAATGATCAATGTTTTGGGCAGGGTTTCAATCCAGGAGGGAGGGTTGGATGGTGGAGGTGAAGTCACATGATGTAATATTGGTTTCTGATTGGTCAGATGCAGTAATTATCCACTAGAGGGTGCTGTGGATCTAAATATCCATTAAAAAAATATGTACCAGTGCAATGTGGAGGCAGTGTTTAATGTTACTGCAGTGAGTGACTCAACACTGCACCACCTCTGCCAGAATGAAACAGCACCAAATTAACCTGCTCAACCTGTACTATGTTCCCTCATCTCTTCTACTTCCCCTTGGTTGCTCAATTTGGGGAAGTGGGGGGGGCGAAGAGAAGGTGATCTTTGTTTGTTAGGTCCAAAGAGGACCGGCTGATGGTTTGTTTCAAGAAATGAAATCTCAAAAGTTTTGCTGATTGCACTGAGCCATTAGGATAAAGTGCTTTCTCAGTATTGGGTAAGCGCCATGGTGTGATCACTGTAACCAGTGCTAGCTGTTATGACGAAGTTATTAAATGTAAGAAGAGAAAAAACAGTCAGCAACAGATCCTCAGAATGAACATGATCATAATGTAAGATAGAAAACACCAGACATTAAATGTATTTGTTTTGTGATGAGTTTTCAAGACCATTGCATTTACAGTCGTGTGTAAGGCTGAACATTCAGCAGAATATAAAAATATATATTTAATATTCTAATACGCCAATAGCAGCATACCTTCTTACATTCTCCATTATAATAAACCATGTAATACAATATAATAACAATGCATTATAACAATAATAATGTATTTCAATTCCGTGAGTCTTTGTACAGTACAGTCATTCATTCAGATTGTAAAAAACTTAAAACCCTAAAGCTAAATAAACACTGCTTCTCGTGTTATTACATTATATGGCACTTCCTCCGCTTCTTACGGACTTGCCGTGCCTTGCGACTCTGATCCAATGCCAGCCTGGTGGCTTCTTTAAAAACATCCTCGACATTCTCACGGTGTTTAGCTGAACATTCTAGGTAGAGCGTAGCATTCATCTGCCTCTGTGTCTCCTCTCCCTGAATACATCAAAGCACAGTGAATAAATTATACTCAACATTCTAGAACTCATCATAAAACACTATGAATCATTATACTCAACATCATAACACACAAAGTGTTATTACATAGACATGAGTGTTTTACTAGGAAATACGCCACTCGTAGTTTTCATATGAGCTACATCCGGGACATGGAGAACCAAAACCGTGACGCAAATCTCTATATGTCACTCATGAGGAAATCGATGAATTGTTTTGATAAATTTGGGTACTTTGTGAATGTCAGAGGTGGACAAAGTACCCAACTTAAGTCAAAGTACAGATCCCACTGGTCAAATGTTACTCTGATACAAGTGAAAGTTGTCCAGTCAAATTTTTACCCAAGTACTGGCTTTTAAAAATACTTAAGTATTAAAAGTACATTTTCTGTCAACACATTGTTGTATTATTGCCACAACGCTTTTAATACCTCATGCCTCTGAAGCAACCGACTGGATTATTTTGTTAATTCACAAAACGAACACATGCTGTGCCATCATGGTGGTTTAACGTTAAGCTAGCTAGTCAGTGAAACTCTGCCTGACATGCTAGCAAACTCTTTTTTTTCAAAATGGAAATCATATTGGGTAGCTAATGTTACTAGAAAAGAAAGATTTCTACATTGTTTATTTGGCAAGGTTATGCTAAAACATATTTTTGTAAGGATTTCAGATAAGTTAATGTTATTTATGTTAGTGTAACTGTTTTTACATGCTAACTAACAGTGTCCAAGCTAACTAGCTATGTGTTAACGTTAGCCGTGGACAAGGCGATGGCAACTTGGCGGGCAAATCCATAGAAAGTCCTTTGACTAACCAGACTGCATAGCTATTGCAACGTTATCGCTAGCTCTAAAAGCACAGACAGCTTTATTGCAAGCTTTCTCTTGGAATAAAACGTTTACAGACCTCAATATGCTTCCGCAGGTTGGATGATGAGTTTGTATAGGCTGTGATGTGGTTCGTTTTAGGTAAACAAAGCAAACATTTAAAACGAAATGAATCTTTAATCCTTTCAGAAAACTGAAACGTGGGTTCTAGGTATGGCCCTGGGTGCGTGCATTCTCCAGAAGAACCGCCTCCTTCCATTCTGCCATCAACTGATCGAGTTCAAATAACGCTGCGGAGAAATCACTGAACTTGATTTTATACAGTCTATGGACGTGAAATGACCCTAGTGATTACTGATAGACTGTCTCAGGGTCACCTGTGGAAAAAATCAATTGCGTTTTAGAAAAGAAAAGAAAAAAAAAATCCACTTTCAAAGCTGCTTCATAGTAATGAGTAACGAGGACCTTGATAGAAATGTAGCGGAGTGAAAAGTACGATATTTGGTCTTTCAAATGTAGTGAAGTTAAAGCCATAAGTTTCCAAAAAAATTAATACTCAGATAAAGTAAAGACACGAAAAAAAGTGTACTTAAGTACAGTACTCGAGTAAATGTACTTGGTTACCTGTCCACCTCTGGTGAATGTGTCAATATATTAAAAGAAAATCGCATGTTGGTTTGAACATGTGAAGTTTATCTTGTGTTGAAAAAAAAACTTGTATTTTTCATATGAAATACATTGCGGATCTGAGTGACATATTTAATTAATACTGGCTGGCATTGAGTGGTATATCAGATATATTCCATTCACCTAGAATGACACTGAATGAGTCAAAAATGAGTAGCTGAATGGAATATATCTGATTATAACACGAAAAAAGTCAGCCATTATTATAATACATACACTTTCCTTTTGGGTGTTCAATGCGTCTTTCTCTTTCAAAATTCTCTCAAAAGCTTCTGTATTTAGTGAAGCAAACCTGGCGGCCATGTTTGTTTACAAATTGTCACAGTCGTTCACTAGCGTGGAAGTTTTACATCTCCAACGTGTAACATCTTGTCTTGACAACCATGCAATATCGTAAACCATATTCAACGCTCATTCTCCATTGGGTAGAGTGACGCAATACACGGATAAGCGATATGCTAACAATACTGCATGCTATCAAACCAAATGAATGAAACCCGCTAGAAGGGAATAGAACACGTTTTTATTCCATCGAAAAAATTCCCAATATTTCACTCCAGTGACGTCACTCCCAGTGTTCAAAATTAAAATTATTTTAATTAACTTGTGTTGGATTTTTTTTTTTTGTGGATGTGTCCATATAATATAAAGAACATTACACAGTGGTGCAAAGATATGAAGTTTATCTTCTCATGTTGAAAAATATTTCACTCTAAATCAATAAAAATATGTCTTTCACATAAATTTATGAAGTTTTACTCTGAGCTTTTGGACCTACGGTCCATTACCAGGGACATAACGGAATGTGTATTTACAAACATTAGCAACCTGGAATCTGATCCACGACGCCCGTGTCTTTCTCTTTTGGAATGCAGGCTTTTGGTTTTGATTTATGTTGAAGTTGATCTTATCAAAACCAAAAGGCCGCATTCCAAAAGAGAAAAACACAGATGCCACGTACCAGATTCCTTGTAGAGACTGTAATGCTAAGTATTTTGGTGAGACTAGACTTTCACTTGATACAAGAATAAAGAACATAAAGCAAGTGTTAGTTTGGCGAAATGTGAGACCTCGGCTTTAGCTGACTGTGTCTGGGCCATGATGTAGCGTGGCATAACAGCAGTGTATCGATATCTCAAGACCATTGGTTAAAGAGAAAAATTGCAGAAGCGTGGATGATCGCTAGTGATAACAATGCACTAATCAGCAGAGACCGTGGTAGGAAGATACTTGAAAGTTATCTGACTTTAAAAAGATATCATTTAGATTGCTTTAGCATGTGAACTCTAGGTAAGGTTTTTAGTTTATCTTGTAGCATTTATTTATGCCATTTAAAAAAAAAAATTAATTCAATGTTTCTTGTAAGTTATTCTATTTTACAAAGCACGCAATAATTTTGTTGTTTTCGGTTAAATTAGTTTGTTGACGTTTGTAAATACTGTACACATTCCATTCTGTCCCTGATGACAGACCATAGTTCCGGAAGCTCGGAGTCAAACCTCATAAATTTATATGGAAGACACGCTTTTATTGACGTTCCCGCATACAAACAAACTTTGGAAATCTACATTCACCACTCAAAGATAAACTTTATATCTTCATGCAACCATGTAATGTCCTCTATATACTCAATACCATAATACACAGTATTATACATACAGGACACTTTTTCAATGGAATAAAAACATGTATTCTATTCCATTCTAGCAGGTTTCATTTATTTGGTTTGATAGCATGCAATATTGTTAGCATATCACTTATCCTACATGCATCACGTCACTCTACCCAATGGAGAATGAGCGTTGAATATGGTTTACGATATTGCATGGTTGTCAAGACAACATGACGTCACATGCCGGAGACATAAAACTTCCACGCTAGCGAACAACTGTGACAATTTGTAAACAAACATGGCCACCAAGTTTGCGTCATTAAATACGGACGATTTTGAGAGAATTTTGAAAGAGAAAGACGTGTTGAACACTCAAAAGGAATGCGTATGTATAATAATAATAATATAGGCTGGCTTTTTTTCTTTTTCTATCAGATATATTCCATTCAACTACTCGTCTTCGACTTGTTCAATATCATGTTAGCTGAATGGAATATATCTGATATACCACTCAACGCCAGCCAATATTATTTAAATAAACCATTCTACTCAACACGCAGCATGATGTCCTTCCTCACCTGAGTGTATGTGATTGGTTCAAGGTCAAGCGCTCTCAGTTTCCTCATCTTCTCTTTGTCCTTTCTTAAATCTGTCTTACAGCCGATCAGAATCACGGGGACATCACGGCAGAAATGATTCACCTCTGGATACCACTACGCGCCACACGCACATCATGTTGGTCATGTGAGCAATATTTTTAACTTTATACATGTATATATAAAATTAGAGAACAAAATTTCCTGTTTAGACATTTGCAACATTTCACAGGTTGATTTATTACTCACAGTACTGAAATTCAATTCAATCCATTTAAATGATATCATATCGCACTTTGAAAACGTTGTTTTTAACAAAAATACAACACGTTTGTGTGTAAATATACCTTAATTAACACGTTGTCATAGCTGGTCGGGTTTGTAACATCATAACACACGAGGATGAGATTCGCATCCTGATAGGAGAGCGGTCTCAACCGGTCGTAATCATCCTGACCTGACAACACACACACACACTGATATTTAGCATTGCACATATTTATATCTGTACACTATTTAAAAAAAAAAAAAAGATTCTTCAGTGATGGATATTTTATTTAAATTTTTCATGAGCATCCCGACAAGTGTATTCTGATATTCAGTGTTCATTAATGCATCGTTTTATTATATACACATCATCTTTAGGTGACAGCTTTGGGTCTGAGCACTGCACTAAAAAGCAGTATGGATGGTAAACCCACATCCTGCCTCAGTCTTCCTGTTCCTCTAAAGCATCACTGTTCTTACACATGTATGTCTCGTAATGATAACACCACACAGAAACGTCGTCTCTGCAACTCTAAAGTGCTGTCACAATGTCATTTCTTTAAACAATGAGCAATTCAACTGAATGACCAGTAATTTCTTTCATGGTTTACAACTCGATACAAAAAACAGTGCGACTGTATTCGTAATAGAATTATACTCAGCACTGTCATAGTTTACTAATTTTATTTATATAATGTTAGCCTGTTTACTCTAATGCTAGGTCTTGGGTTGGCCTGTTTAATATAACACTACAGTATATAAAACTTTTATGTAGAGAACATGAGCATGACTTGAACTGTTTAAAAACTGATATCAGAAGCTAAATTGCCATGAGTGGCCTCGCCTACGCTAGCCTGGGTTTTCATCATGTTTATGTATCCATTATGTAAAAATTTTTACCATTACTCTAGTTTCTACAAGTACACCGATCAGCCATAAAATAAAAAAATGCTGACAGGTGAAGTGAATAACATTGATTATCTCATTACAATGGCACCTGTCAATGGGTGGGATATATTAAGCAGCAAGAGAACAGTCAGTTCTTGAAGTTGATGTGTTGGAAGCAGGAAAAATGGGCAAGCTGAAGGATCCGAGTGACTTTGACAAGGGCCAAATTGAGCTAAATGACTGGGTCTGAGCATCACCCAAATGCCACATCTTGTGGAACCTTCCCGTTATGAGCTACTGGGGCACAAACTACTGAAAAAGTTAATGAAAACAGAAAGGTGTCAGCATGAACCTTTTCAGCAGTTTGTGGTACAGTAGCTCTTCTGTGGGATTGGAACATATATGGGCTAGACTTCATGCCCCATGCAAATCAGTAAGCCTTCGACACCCATAACCCTTTCACTGGTTCATCGGTTGTCCTTCCTTGGGCCACTTTTGTTCGGTACTAACCACTGCATACTGGGAACACCCCACAAGATGCGCTATTTTGTTCGATGCTCAGACCCAGTCACCTCGCCATCACAATTTGGCTCGTCAAAGTCACTCAGATCCTTCCGATTGCCCATTTTTCCTGTTTCCAACACATCAACTTCAAGAACTGACTGTTCTCTTTCTTGCTGCCTAATATATCCCACCCTTCGGCAGGTGCAACTGTAATGAGATATTCAATGTTATTCACTTCACCTGGTAGTGTTTTTAATGTTATGGCTGATCGGTGTATATAGCTAGTTGTGTCAATATGTTTATATAATTACAGGTTTAAACTGTATAAAATAGCAGAAATATTGTATATGATAATGTTTAGAGCTAGAAACTGCAAGCAGCAAAAAAAATAATTGAAACATTATACCATCAACATACCCCAGTAACACTTTTCGGTGCTCTTCTGGTATTAAAAGCGACATTTATTAATTTAGAAACATACATCCTAGTCAAAGTCTAATCCCATCTTTCAAGACTAAGAAAACAGAATGCTTTAATTAGAAAGACCATGTGTAAGAGAATGTTAACGAGAATCTTATCCTGATTCCTCAAATTTCTGAGATAAAATCTATTATTGTGCACTATTTTCCTGTTGATATTTGTGATGGATGGTTTAACACCTGTCTGAGTGTGTAGTGATGCATGTGTGCCACAGCAACAGGATGCGGTGTTTTACCTGCTACTCTCCACTTCCTGCAATGTAGACACGACAACCGCTTTGATCATATCCGCACTAAACTTCCCGTAAAACTCATAACGTATCAAAGTATTCTGATAAACTGTAAACATCTAGATCAGCACAATAAGTATAATGAGGCTCTTCAGTAATAATGAGCATCAAACTGTAAAAATTACAACATGGCCTGCTTTACTTTGACTCTGTGGTTTCCTTAAACTGACACACGGCTGAACAAAATTATTAATTCTCAAAAAAGTGAACTAAATACCTAGAGCAAGTACGTCACATTTAAAATATTTCCTTGGTTTGTGGTGTGTAGACAGAACAGTGCCATGAGACAGATTAAACACTGCGTATTGCGTTATTATAATATTATTATAAATTTACTATATGTACATAACTTTTTTCTTTAGAAAAAAAAGAACCTGTTTACTATAACGATAATAAGTTAGCCTGTTAATTATTATCCTAGTTTGTGCTTTATCCTGTTTACTATTATGATAGTTTGTAGTTTAGACTGTGCATATGTAATCATAATTCATACTGTACCCTTAAATACCATGTGGACAGACTGATTAGTGCAAAAACACTGTCATTAATATTCAGTTCACTCGTTAACAGGTTAACCTACAGACTAGCATCACAGAAAACAGGCTAACCCATATATTTACATTATAATAAACACAAACTAAAATCCACTAAAACGTAGTAAAATATAATAAACCACAAACTAGCTTTACAGTAAACAGGCTAAACTACAAATTAGCATAATAATAAGCAGGCTAAACTACAAATTAGTATAATATACAGGCTAAACTACAGACTAGCTTTAAACAAGCTAAATTACAAAGCTAGCAAAATAGTAAGCAGGCTAAACTACAAACTAACTTTACAGTAAACAGGCTAAACTACAAACTAACTTTACAGTAAACAGGCTAAACTACAAACTAGCATAATGGTAAATGGGCAAAACTATAAACCTGCATAATACTAAATGGACTATGATGATAGTATGATAATAAGAACGGACTATAGTAGATGATACTATGATGATAATTTGCAGTTTAGCCTGTTTACTATAAAGCTAGTTTGCATATTAGCCCGTTTAGTATTATGCAAGTTTATAGTTTCGCCCGTTTACTATTATGCTAGTTTGTAGTTTAGCCTGTTTACTACGATGATTTGCAGTTTAGCCTGTTTGCTATAAAACTAGTTTGTAGATTAGCCCGTTTAGTATTATGCAGGTTTATAGTTTCGCCCATTTACCATTATGCTAGCTTGTAGTTTAGCCCGTTTACTGTAAAGTTAGTTGGTAGTTTAGCCTGTTTATTATTCTGCTAACTTTGTAATTTAGCCTGTTTAAAGCTAGTCTGTAGTTTAGCCTGTTTACTGTAAAGCTAGTTTGTAGATTAGCCCATTTACTATTATGCTAGTCTGTGGTTTATTTTAGTTTATTATGTGCTTATTATAATGTAAATATATGGGTTAGCCTGTTTTCTGTGATGCTAGTCTGTAGGTTAACCTGTTAACGAGTGAACTGAATATTTAATGACAGTGTTTTTGCACTGATCAGTCTGTCCACATGGCATTTAAGGGTACAGTATGAATTATGATTACATATGCACATATTAAACAAGGTGTTCAGGATACAGACACTTCTTAAACTTTAATATAATGTGTTGATTTCTCATTTCTGATTAAACACTCAGAAATGCATAATAAATAATGTTAGGTGTGTCGTGTTTGTGTTAAACACTCAGGAATTCTCAATAAAAAAAAAAGTAATGTGTGTGCGCGTGTGTATACCTGCTGTGTCGTACAGGTTCAGCTGAATCTCTTTCCCACCATGTTTCACTGTCGTCATGTACTTTTCAAACACTGATGGAGCGTACGTCTGAATAAAAAAATAATCCGAGTATAAATATAAATAAAAGTATAAATACAAAAAAATTATTTAATACTTAAATTCATACATACACCGATCAGCCATAACATTAAAACCACTGATCGGTGATGTGAATTACATTGATTGTTGTTACAATGGCACCTGTCAAGGGGTGGGATATATTAGGCAGCAAGAGAACAGTCAGTTCTTGAAGTTGATGTG
>JAPFFA010000018.1:33942469-33954085 GCA_026153275.1 Sciades herzbergii
CAATCCCACAGAAGAGCTACTGTAGCACAAACTGCTGAAAAAGTTAATGCTGACACCTTTCTGTTTTAGCCAACATTCACTTTTTCAGCAGTTTGTGCTACAGTAGCTCTTCTGTGGGATTGGACCATAGCCTTTGTGCCTCATGTGAATCACTGAACTTTTGACACCCATGACCCTGTTTTACACCTGTATGAGGTCACATAGTTTAAAGCAAGAAGAATAAGCACTAAACTAAATTGTTAGTGAATTTAATTATGATTTATTATTATTAAGCTTATTAAGGAAGGCCAGTAACAAATGGCCTCGAGACTGAAATGTGAACAGAAACAGTCGTGAAGATAGTGTGTGTGTGTGTGTGTGTGTGTGTGTGTGTGTATATATAGACAACAACTGTAGTATAGTGACAATTAGTGTGTGCATTACAAACCTACAAAAACCTTTATATTGAAGCCACATGTCTAGGACAAAATGGAGACTTTTATTTACTTTTCACTAATATACTTCTCCACAATGGGTGTGTGAATGTGTGTAAATCACCCTGACATGTTTTGCAACTGCATTTCCTTCCGACAAATTGACCATGTAACACACCGTAATTTTTATTGACACACCCAAAATGTATACTAACACCTGTTGTTGTTGTTATTATTATTTATATCCACCTGCCATTGCAGAGATGGGATAGAAATAAAGAAAGAAAAGCTCTTAAAGACCAGGGGGATCTATCGGAATTACATACTCGGGGCCCCTGAAGTAAAAGAGCACTTTAAGCCTGGAATTTAAAAAAAAAAAAAAAAAAGAGATGGGAAGGAGGCTACTGAGAATTTTATGATATTTGTGTAAGTCCTCTAGTTGCACCAGCTAGTTGTAAATATTCACTAAGACAGAGTATAATATTTGCAGGTAGAAGTCAATTCAAGTGTGTATCTTTGGTAACCGATAGTGAGCTTTATCATATTTACGCTGAGCAAGCTTTTAGATGGGCGAGAGTTAATAGGGATAAACGCATCCTCTCCAAACAAATTGAAAAATGTCATCACTATCATTTTATCAAAGAAGGGCAACAGGTTAGGCTCTGTTTCTCAACTTGTAAAAGATGACTTTCTGTTCCTCCATACGTCTTTCGAAATTTGTACATTTATTTATATGATCTGTTCATATTTTACATGACCTGTTTATATAGTGTTGTAGTTGTGTTCAGCCATCAGTGTGGCTTTGTGCAGACTGTATGTCTTCAGTCTGTTCAAAGTTTTCACATTTCACTGATGGAAACGTAACCTTACTGTTTAGTCGTCCCCCCCTTTCTCTTTTAGGTGTGTTCCATGTTGCTAGCAAGAAAGGAAATGCATTAGCATGTTGGGCTGTTCATTGCATCTCAGTATTTATACCAGCTAACTCTGGAATGCTGTACTGCCACTAGTGAAGCCTTTATCTAGCTACTTTATCTACACTGTCAAAAATAGGGGTACAGTAGGGGTCAGTTTTTGTCCCCCAAGGTACCATTTACGCTAATGTACCCCCTACGGCTCATTAGACCTCGAGGTAACTATGTGTACCTTTTTAGGGTCTAAAAAGTACATACATGTTCCCAAGCAGAATATAAAGGGTACAAATAAGTACTTTAGAGGGTACTGCCCCAGTGACAAGCCAGTGTACCCCTAAAGGTACAACAATGTACTTTATTTTCTGAAAAAGTGTGGCTACAATTTCAACCAGGGAGCGTTATTGTGGCTACATCCTAAATCAGATATCTTGTAATTAATTCACCTGCTTCACAACCAAGCATATATAGATTACTCCATTGAGTTTTGCTTATAAGATTAAACTGTTTTCAATGTCAAATTATTGACTTTATTTGAAAATAGCTGATTAATCACAGGAATAGCTGAATGTGCTTTGCTTTAACAGTCTTTCTTTTAACTTCCCAGTATCACCTTGACAGAATACATTGCTATATTGTCAACTTTTTAATCAGGCTTAGTTATATGTGTTTAAACATAACAGTGCAACTTACACCCGTGTCAGTTGTATTAAATATAACTTCCTTACACTTGTCTGAATGGTACCTAAACAGAACTTTTGTCAAATAAGCGTAAAACTTTTTTTTTTTTTTTAAAGATCAGTCTTAGTTACGACACGTTCAAATTAAGAACAACTTAAATAAAGGTTTATTGATGTCGCTGGACCCTGAACATCAATGTAACAGAGTAAATGTTCAAGAATGTTCATTACAACAGAACTTGACTGATTGAAGTTCAAAACCGTAAACTCAGCATTACAGAACCGTGAATATCTCTGCGATGATGTGGTCTGTTAACGTACTTCATAGTGCACAAGATCCTGGTAAGTGTGAAACCATGTGGAAGAAAAGTATGTGTTGTTTTCACCTCAGGGAAATCTCCTTTAGCATACACCATCAGTAGAGATGTTTTCCCACAGCCTCCATCCCCGACGATCACGATCTTCAGCTGCTGTCCGTTAGCAGATCTGTCCTGCGTCATGTCCTTCTCTGGATCAGCAGAACCATGAGGACGCACTCAGACACACATAGAGCCAGCTCAGCTATGTCACACCACAATCTCCCCACTTCCTCCTGAGTGTGTAAGATATTTCAGCACTATCTAGTTTTACCCACCTACCTTTGAACTGAATGAATGTGTATGTTTGTGCGCACTACCCCCCTCCACCACATGAGAGCAGAACAGTTTCAGGATCACACCCTTCAAACACATGCACACACACCACTCAATCAGACAAAGAAGTCTTCACACACCCTTGCATGTACAATATACACACACAGCACCAGTCAAAAAAATTCAATAATTCCAAAAACGTAATTCAATGTTTTTTTCCCTTTATTTTTATTAATTAAAAGGTCACTTCAAGTCAAAGTAATGATGGATGTCGTTTCTCTACTTAGTTGAGTAGTTCTTGACATAAGATGGATTACTACAGTTGTGGAATAGGGCTGTTTACTGTATTTTTATTATTTAATTACTGTTCGACCTCAAATGCATTATCAAGGCAAGAAATTCCACTAAGTAACTTTTGACGAGACACCTATTAATTGAAAAGCATCCCAGGTGACTACCTTATGAAGCTCATTAAGATAATGCCAGTAGTGTGCAAAGCATCAAGGTAAACACTGGCTACTCCGAAGAATCTAAACTATCTAAAATATTTAGTTTTTTTTTTTGTTTACCACATAATTTCATATATGTTCTGTTTGTTATATGTCTTCAGTATTGTTCTACAATGTAGAAAAGTCAAAATACAGAAAAACCTATGAATAAGTAGCGTATGGGGTGTACAAACTTTTGACTGGTACTGTATATATAATACACACTGCAAAATGCCAATAATAATAATAATAATAAACTGCACTATTAGCTAACACTATTAATACTAACACTTTAATACATTTATTAATAGTAATAATATTTACAACTTTTAGTGCTATTTCACTTAACATTAAATAAATGCCTATAATATAACATCGTGCTAACAGTACTGCTATTATATAATGTATCACTAAACAATTAGTTAATTAATGTGTATCATGAATCTAATGACATGTCTTATACAGTAATGACAAATATTATAAACCATCACATGACTGTGTATAGTACGATGTGTTTTTCATTTTTATAAAACTGTGTACAATTTGTTTAGCATAACAATTACAAGAAACCTCCTCTCCTATAGTTTTGGATACAACTTGTGCACTACCAGTTCTTGGTATGTATTAATGAGATTCATGAAACCATCATAAAACATGGCTTCAAAACACTTCTGAGACTTGTCTGCATGACGAATGCTTGCATTAATGGTTAAAGAGAAAAGTTCTACATGTGTCAAAGCTACACGTGACTTCCCTGTATATACACTGTCTAAGTTATTCCATGAAATCGAGTCGTACGTGAGCTGATAGCCGATGAGGCGCCGTAGTGCCGAGTTGGCTGTAAGCCATGTATGACGCGATTGAGTGGAATAACTGTTTTATTCTATCCACATTCACTGGATTTTGAGAAACAGAGCATTTATATTTTTAGCAAATTCAATGAATAAAAACTTTGTACAAAACCTCTGACAAAATCATTTCCGCTTAGAATGTGAACAAACCGGCGAAATGACTAGCAATTTGTGAAAACGCTATAATAATTCTTGAAAAATAAAAAAGATACATTCTTACCATCAAATACTTTTATTCCTTATTTTGTTGCTTTTTTGTATTTTTGTTTTCGAGTAGTGTTTATTTCATCCTCGGTTGGTTGAGCAACACACTCCATTTTATTTTTCTCTACTCTCAGTATATGAGCTGATAGCCTAGTAGTACAGTAGCCAATCAGAGCGCGTGGATAGAAAAATATTATATTTATTGTGATTGGTGAGTTAACTTCAGTAAAGTCTAACAGTATATCTTATTATTCTAGATTTTTGATAAAAGATCCCATACAAAAACAGCACTTTCCATCTGTCAGCCACAATCACGTACTCAAATTATAATGGTACTCTGTGGGTCACAGAAAGAACCCCACTCTCCCGCAACCAGGCGCCATAACGAAGTATGAAATGGACAGACGGGGGCCAAAATTGGCCTTCCAAACTTAAAACTGTCTTAGGTAAGGGTTTGAAAGTTGTACACCACAGATTAAAAGGTACTTTATTCCAGTACATGTGAATAATCATACAGAAAACACCAAACACCAGTATCACCAATGCCAATATCTACAATGAGAATATTAAAATAATTACAAATTACCACACAAACATATAATAAATGAAGTTATAAGAGAATAAAAAGGCCAGTAATACAGTATATGGTGTGTGAAGTGTTCAGAAGTGAAGAGACCCAAGCTTCACTTCTGGTAATTCTGCACCTTCCTAAAATCCCATATTGTATGTAGTATTAAAGGAGTGAAACATGAGAGCTGAGAAAATGGTGCTTTCATCACAGCAGGAAAAAAAATTATATCTGTTCCATTTTGAAGAAGTTAATGTTGAGTATTAAGTATTAAAGAAGCAGTATAGTTTTAGAGGCCTCTCCTGCTTGCGAGACGAGTTTGCTAAGACGACACAAGCGTTTCTGGAAATACTGCATCTTGTTGCACTGATATCACTTGCTCACGCTGCATATTTCTGGGCAGTAGTGGCTCCGTGGATAGGGGACTGGACGACTGACAGGAAGATTGAGTGCAAATTCCAACA
The DNA here is from genome assembly GCA_026153275.1 of Sciades herzbergii. Classification (NCBI taxonomy): domain Eukaryota; kingdom Metazoa; phylum Chordata; class Actinopteri; order Siluriformes; family Ariidae; genus Sciades; species Sciades herzbergii. The sequence continues at coordinate 33,947,678 of JAPFFA010000018.1, forward strand.
TCACTGACTGCCACTGTTGGGTCCCTTAACTCTCACCAGTATCCTGTCTCAATTCGTGACTTTGGATAAAAGCATCAGCCAAATGAGGTAAATGTAAATGTAATGTAAATACGTTACTCCCTAGGACTGGGGGTAGGCTGCACCCTAGATGTGTGACTTTATCTGGATTAGCATTATGCTTCCTTGGTATTCAGTCGCACACACAAGAAGGTGGTCTATTAAAAACTATGAGGTGCCATGAAAAATGTGCCGTCGCATATGACCCACTGAATACTTGACGAATTTCGGTACAAGTGGCTAATGCTTTCTTAACGACTTATACTTTGCTGACAAGTACCATTATTTCTACCATTCTCTTCACATTTTCAGATTGTGTAATACAGTACATGCTTATTGCACACTCTCGGAAAGCAGGCTCCATTCCATTGGTGTATTTGAAACACCCTTTAATGGCATGGCATCCGAAAGACATGGCTTCTGAGGGAGGTGTTTCGTACAAGCAGTGAAACCAGATTTTCTCCTTTAATTTTCCAAGTGAGTCATAGCTTGCTATAACACACACACACACCTTCACTCTCACTGATATACAGCGCTTTATTCATGATTTATATGTACACAGACAAACAGGACATAGGATTGTGTAAATGATTCACTCAACAGCCAGCCTGACCTTTGAGTGTGTGAGCGTGTGTGTAAGAGAGAGAGCGAGAGAGACAGAGACGGAATGATGAATAAGGGTTGAACAAAAGATGAAAAAAAAAAAAAAACCGGTAGGCCGCCTTTTTAAAAATATGCACAATACCCAACTATATAAAGGAATATAAACTTTTTTCTTAAACATGTTTTTTGTTTGTACATGCATACACGATACAAAAGTCATGCCTCATATTGAAATATACAAAATACAGAATCATGTAATTATTTTACTACGTAGACTATTAATAAGTCTATTTCCTCTTAACCATCGTTAATATTCAGCACTTCAAATGAATTTCATAATGAAATTCCAAGATGTTCAAAGAATCATATTGTATTAGATGTTTGCTGAACCACACCTCATTTCCAGCCATAGTTCCTCAATACCACAAACTACTTCAGCATTTCAAGTACTGGTTAAGAAGAAATAAATAAGGTTACATCACTTGTATACATAATTAGAGATAAATAAAATCATTTCCACAGGAATTCTCTCTCAATCACTTTTGAAGCAAGCCTCAATAAAGAGTACTTACATTTCACAATAGTTTATTTAAAACACAAACACTGGTGTGCGAACCCTGGAGTCATGCTGTCATAGGTTTAACCAGATAAATCTGACCTTTGAACCCTAAACTCAATTCACTGGAAGTTCCCCACATCTGCAGATCTTTAACCAGCCAACATCGATTAGCTTCTAAATCAGCTGTACTGTCCGAGTGTACTCACAAACACGGCCTAACAGATACCTATTCAAATGATGGTAATCTTCTTTATGGATCCGACGCGCACAAAATCAGTTTCTTGACAGCAGGGTTTCTCTCTGTCCGCCCTCTCTGTGTTTAAAATAGAACAAGACAAAAGCACTTCTGATGGAGCTGCGTGTGCCCTCCACCCTCCAGGCTGCTCCCATTTTCACTCCTGCTATGTTGTGAGGTTAAGACCAACTGCATGATATGAGAGGAGAAAAAAAAAAAAAAAAAAAGCTCCGAACATCATTATACTTCTCATGTCCAGCAGTATTCTGATGGTCGGTGTTGTATCTCATGGATCTTTTCTTCTATCTGAGCCATAACACACTACATTTGTACCTTTCTTTCTGGAAACGTCGACATTTTATTTTAAATAAAAATCATGTTTCCTATCAATCAATGTTTCTTTTTAATATAGGAGGAACACAGAAACCTTGATAGGACCCAAGCTTTCATACCATTTGAGGAGCCATTAAAAATGTAATTACAGTAGTTTCGTGCAATGCTTCCAGTTTAGGTGCAGAAGAGAGAAATATAAATAAAAAAAAAGACACAGCTGCTTTGGGGGAGAAAAAAAAATATGCATGCAAATTATTAAAGTACAAATAAATGAAATGAATGCACAAAATGGGGAAACAAAGTATAGATCTATATACACACACACACATACCACTCACTATTTGTAGACATATCACTTGTGCTCAAAAATCATAGAACAAAATGTCCATTCTTTCTCTCTCAGCTTCTTGTTTACTCTGCAACCTGGTCCTGTATAGAGCTACTGTGTGGAACATTCTCGAAGGTGGGGTTACACAACACGACAGGAGCAAATGCCAGTTTTGCTTTGTTAAAAGTTTAAGCTACTTTTATATCCTTATATGGTTAAAACCCGAAATTTTGGATCAAAACCTTACAGATTACTATTTTTTAAAAAAGTTTTAATGTCTGGGTATGACATGGAAGCCTGAGAATGCTGTTGCTGTTCTTAGGTCACCATGGCTACATTCCAACCTTCATACTACCATACTAAATAGTATGTCTAAGCCTCAGGTCGAGTATTAATTTGGCATACTATTTAGTACGCTAGTGTGTGATATTTAAAGTCTAGACTTGTCGTCTTATTTGAAAAATTGGTAATGTTAATAAACATAATCGGTGAACCTCAAGTGAAGTAGTTTCCACATACTATTTAGTAAGGTAGTATGTAAGTGCGGCTCGCCCAGAAATGGCGGATCATCTTCTTCCTGCTGTTGTTGTTGTTAGAGACGCCGCCATTTTGAAAACAGACAACAGCTAAGCAGCCATTAAAGAGCAGTATGTATGCATGTTTTTCAACTTGCAAAAAAAAAAAAAAGGTTAAAACTAAGATTAAAAATAAAAGCATTCATTATTTATCCTGATGTAGAATTGGAATTTATTGAAAAAAAAAAAAGGGCTAATATATAGGGTTTGAAGAAATTTAATAGAAGTTCTTGTTTGGTTTGCAAATCAGGACATGGTAATAAATGCAAAATGTATATATCTTTTTAAACAAGCTTACACTTAAAAGATTTCCCCTACAGTGAAATGTCCATTACCTTAATAAAAGCTGATGAAATCTCTGTCTGTCTCTGAGAAATGAAGAGCTCATGCATTTTTTTTCTCCTTCATCCTGTCTTCAGCAAGAAAATGAGGGGGATGGTTTGCATAAAGGCTCTTAACAAAAATCAGCCCCAAGAATTTCCATCAGTTTCACTCCTCAGAGGCTGCGCTCTTAAATTATGCTGGATTTCATTTTCTTAAAAAAAAAAAGCACCATCAGGCAGAAAAGATGGGTTATTCTGGTTTTGTTGCTCTGAGGCGTCGCAAGCCGACCCCCCTGTAAAAGCCCTGTGTTAAAGGATCCGACGATGGGAATGAAAACGTCCCTCTTTCTTCTGCGTTTAGGCCTGATAAAATTATTCCAAGCCAGTGTTAAGGTAAATATCTCCACTAGAGCTTTACTGACTGTGTGTTTTGGAGTGACAGGGAAGAGAAGAGACAAGGAGAAATCTGAGCAATATGCTGTTAGGAGATTAAAACTCCACAGACAAGCAAAAAAATATATATATATGTCCTTGACACAAGGTCAAATAGGTTTAGACTACATTATAGTGCCTAGTTAGTGAAACTATCTATGGAAAGAGGTTTGTGAGTTTAATAACAGATTAATGATATTTTTTTTTGTCAATAACTTGCCCTGATGAGTATTACTTATAGGTTTGATAATCCTTTATAAATCTATTGGCATATCAAGGACATTGTGGTCTGTTTTTGTTACAGATATTTATGGCTTCATACCAACAACCACATCATACCTGTGATTCAGCATTTTTATGCAAAAGGCCAATCGTCCTTTTTCTTTCTTTCTCTCTGGCCTGGCTTGTTTCTGAAATGTGAGAAGCAATCAATTTGAAATGGATCTAAAAAACAAAAAGAGCCCCAGAAACCAGGCATGCCAGTGAATATTTAGTATATATATATATAGAAAAATAGAAAAAGCTCACAAAACTAGTGCCATGAATCCTGAGTGATCATATAAAAAGGAAATAAAAATTCAAGTTTAATTTAGTAATAAATAATATACAACACAAACAAAGACAATAAAGATAAACTTACTTATAAAAGACACATTCATACTTGGCCTTGTACAGTGTAGGGCCTCAGATCTTTCATGTGTATTTGTCATATTGTTTCAAGCAGTTACAAGCTGTTTTATTTAGCAGCATTTTAACTTTAGAAATAAAATACTATTTATATGGGTGTGCCATGACCTAGTTTGGTAGGACAAAGATGGATTCCAGGAAGAGAAGAGGAAAAAAGCACAGAAGCTTAAAAATATCAAAGGGATATGATCCAACATTTCATCTTCCTTCTTCTGAAATCCTGTACACAGAAACACTGTAATGTGTTCAATAGTCCATAAAGATGAGGAATGATGATGAAATCAAGCTTTAGATCCTTTTAGAAACAAAGGAAGCCCATTTTGGCCATAGAACTCCAGCTTGGGAGAAAATGGCCGCGCTGATGTTCAGCCCTTTCTGCTCTCTGTTGGAAGGACTGGCGCGCGACGCTCTAATAGCGCGAGCCGACATGGTGCTGAGCTCTGATTGGTCAGAACGGAAAAGCGCTGTTAACCAGCCAACTGCCCGACACCAAATACCGACAATGTTCAACACCGACTGAGACATTTATACACACTCGATTTCACCTAAAAATAACCAAAATGCACTTTATTTTCACCGAATACCTATTAATAACAACCCAGACACGGATTTTTTACGTTTATTTTATGTAAAAAAAGCTCCTTCCGGGACGGAAACCCAATATTTGTTTCTTTGAAGTAAAATCGCACCCAGAATTGTATGAGTTTGTGATAAACGCAGTGTCCATTTTTACACACACGTATATTTTCTGACGTGTGAAACAAATGCAATCGTGTCCCGATTAAATTAGTCCTCTATCGCCGGATCCCTAGGTCCATCTTGTATTTGCCGTCGATGTAAATATCACCAGCACATTCGAGTTCTTCTCGAACATTGTTTATTTGTCAAAGGATGATCACTATATAATAATTTCACGAAACAATACGCCTCATAATACGGATATAAGCGTGTCCGGATTCGTTAAAATCCACACAACGTGACGCTTTTGGTCTTTTGAGTAGAGTAGTATAGGTGAATGTCGTGTCGAATCTGCAGCGACGAAAAAGCAGGCTAGCGCTCATAGTGGTGTATTGTGGGAGAGACCCAGAGAGAAAGCCCAGGCTAGAGACACACAATATGTGTTGGCTCGCAAAAAAGAGGCAGTATCTTCAAACCATGTAATGTAAATCAGCGAACGCGCACACAGTTGGTTAGAAAACTCATCGATCGGACACATTAAAATGTCCAGACCTGGAGAGAGAAGCAGAGGAGATGAAGATCACGGCAAAAGGCAGAGTTCAAGTAAGCTCTCTGTCTTTCTGTGTGTGTGTGTGTGTTTTTTTCTCTCTCTCTCTCTCTCTCTCTCCCGTTCCTCTGTAATGTGTGTTTCGGTGACTGGGAGACTCTCCTGAAAGCCCCGGTGTTTGTTTACCCTTAATCCTGCTGTTTGGAGACACGCGCACGACTTTACTAAACCGTGTGTGTGTGTGTGTTTGAACACAGGTTTGGCGAACGGCGGTACGGAGAACAGCTCGGTAGTAGAGAAGCGGAGAGAGCACCACTGGAGAAGTTACAAGTTGATTATTGACCCGGCGCTGAGAAAAGGCTCGCACAAACTCTACCGATACGATGGACAACATTTCAACATACCGGTGAGCATGCACGGGATCGGGAAAAACATGGTGACCGGGATAGTCAGTGTCACCGTGCCGAACTTATTCATTTATTTCAGCTGATCTTTCAGTCTCTTTTGACTGTTAAATGAGCCACCCGTTTCCTCCTCCTCCTCCTGGAGGACAGGTGAACTCTGTGTGTGTGCCATGCAGATCTGATCACGTTTCTGTGTTTGCTTCTTCTCAGAATCCCGGGATCCCCCCGGTGGACATGGTTAGGGATCCCCGGATCGGTCGCATGTGGACCAGGTACAAGGAGACCGACCTGCCTGTGCCGAAGTTTAAGGTGAGACATAACCTGCACGTGTTTACAGTGACACTTGGACACGCGCGCGCGCACCTGCAGAGGATCTGTGATTGGGTTGGAGCTGTATCGTAGATCAGACAGTGATGGCATGCATGCTCGCGGGTCGCCATAGTAACGCTCCAAACCACAAGCTCCAAACCACGGGGAATTGTGTGTGTGTGTGTGTGAGAAAGAGTATGTGATTGTGTGTGTGTGAGTAAGAGTATGTGATTGTGTGTGTGTGTGTTTGTGTGTGTGAGAGAGAGTGAGTGTGTGTGTGTGAGAGAGAGAGAGTGAGTGAGTATATGGTGTGAGTATGTGGTATGTGTATATATATA
>JAPFFA010000018.1:34050029-34063592 GCA_026153275.1 Sciades herzbergii
GCCACTGGACTTGCTTGAAGAAAAGTCCAGTTGCTCTCTTACCACCCACAGTTTTCTCTGGTAATTTAGTGAATGAACACAGGGAACAAACCTTGGTTTAACGTTGGAGATTCTGGCTGAACGAGTGAAGTCCGTGGAAGTCAGTTTCTGTTTTTCTTCCTCTTTCATCATTTGTTCTCCCTCTGTGCTTTTCTTCTCTTCCTTCATCCCTTCCTCCTCAGCAATCCTTATTTTTTCTTCCTGCTCCAACTTTCTCCTTTGCGCCTCTTTCTCTATTCTTATTCTCTCTTTTTCCTCCTCTTCCATCCTTCTTTGTTCTTCCTTCTCCCGCTCCATTCTTATCCTGTCCTTTTCCTCCTCCTCCATCCTTATCCTCTGTTCTTCCTTCTCCTGCTCCATTCTTATCCTCTCCTTTTCCTCCTCCTCCATCCTTATCCTCTGTTCTTCCTTCTCCCTCTCCATCCTTATCCTCTCCCTTTCCTCCTCCATCCTTCTTTGCTCTTCCTTCTCACTCTCCATCCTCATCCTCTCTCCTTCCTCCTCCATCCTTCTTTGCTCTTCCTTCTCCCTCTCCATCCTCATCCTCTCTCCTTCCTCCTCCATCCTTATCCTCTGTTCTTCCTTCTCCCGCTCCAACCTTATCCTCTCCCTTTCCTCCTCCTCCATCCTTAGCCTCTCTCTTTCCTCCTCCATCCTTCTTTGCTCTTCTCTCTCCCCCTCCATCCTTATCCTCTCCCTTTCCTCCTCCATCCTTCTTTGCTCTTCCTTCTCCCTCTCCATCCTTCTCCTTTCTCCTTCCTCGTCCCTTATCCTCTGTTCTTCCTTCTCCTGCTCCAACCTTATCCTCTCCCTTTCCTCCTCCTCAATCCTTCTTTGCTCTTCCTTCTCCCTCTCAATCCTCAGCCTCTCTTGCTCCTCCATTCTTAGCCTCTCTCTTTCCTCCTCCAGCTTTCTTTGTTCTTCCTTCTGCCTCTCCATCCTTAGCCTCTCCCTTTGCTCCTCCTCCTCCATCCTTAGCCTCTCTCTTTCCTCCTCCTCCATCCTTAGCCTCTCTCTTTCCTCCTCCTCCATCCTTCTTTGCTCTTCCTTCTCCATCCTCAGCCTCTCTCGCTCCTCCATCCTTAACCTCTCTCTTTCCTCCTCTAGCTTTCTTTGTTCCTCCTTCTGCCTCTCCATCCTTAGCCTCTCTCTTTCCTCCTCCTCCATCCTTAGCCTCTCTCCTTCCTCCTCCATCCTTCTCTTTTGTTCTTCCTTCTCGCTCTCCATCCTTATCCTTTCTTTTTCCTCCTCCTCCTTTTTCCTTTCCTCTTCTTTCACTTGTCTCTTTTTTTCCTCTTCAGCTTCCCTCCTTCTCTCTTCCTCCAGTCGTTCCTGCTCTTCTTCCTCCTTCTCTACCTCCTCCATTTCCTGCATGTCTTCACTTTGGGTTTCCTCTCTGAATACAGGACTCCCATTTATGCAAATTGCAATCGGTGATGGAGGATTCTGATTAGTTGAGCCAAGGGTGACGTCACCATGATTGGACGCTTTGTCTCTGCTACCACTTCGCTTGTGTGTTAAAAAGGGTAATTTCTTCTTTTTCTTTCCTTCACACAAAATTAAAAAGATGATTAACACCAAGAGTACAGTACATATAAATATCTATATAACTAATTAAAATAAAATGATAGAATGAGATATTTGTTACCTTCTGTAGAGTCCACATTGAGGCCTGAGGACGTGCTCGAGCTGATGGAGGAGTTTTTATCAGGAAGTGTCCCTAATGAGGACATGGACTGAGACATAGAGTTACGCTTCATGTTGGATTTAGGAACAAAAAGAGACTTTAGTTTGTTCTTCTTCTTTTTTGTTGACTCTCCCTCCATCTCGCCATCCATCTCTCCCTCACTGTCAGTCAGCACCTGGCTGACTGAAGGCAAAATGGCAGATGCTGAGTCGCTCAACCCTTCCTTCTTTTTTCCCTTGAGTTTGTCCTTGAATTTCCCAAGACGCGAGTGTGATTTATCAGAGAGGTCAATCATGCTGATACTCATACTGCTCTTCAGGAACTGAATGTCCAGCAGAATCTCACCACGCTCCTTATCGGCTTTTCCTGCCTTATTTAACAGTTTAAACCACCTGCAGGAAACAAGCAGCATCACGTCACAATATGTTCACATAGCAAATTTTAAATTTCTCAAAATGGACATCATTTTCTCACGTTACACAAAATATAGCGTTTAGTGTCTGAAGTTTACTTCTTTAGTTCTCTTTTCATATTTACGAAATTTGGCACAAATCACCACCTCAACCAATGATGTATAAAAAGCACAACACCTTGTTTATCAACTTGTGCACCTCCGTACCTACCCATAAACCACCTCTGTTTCACCACAGAAATACACAAATATGCTTCCATACATAAGTGTAATGCAACTCTAAATTTTTTTTTTTTAAGAGTCTCTTGCACTAGTTTTACTGAATAACAGACCAGAAAGTGCAGAGGTGTCATTTTCAGAGACCATAAGAGTACAGGAAACCCCACATCCTGCTGATAAAGGAGTTACACTACAAGGCTGTCAGCATTATCACAGTTTTTCATGAATACTATCATTACGTTAGAACAGCAGCAGTCTAACCACACTACTGTTTAATCACTATGGAGAAGTAGCTCATCATGCGTAAAACCCCAGAGAACCTGCCACTGATGTAAAAGCCCAAACTGGAATGGGGCGTGTGTGTGTGGTACACTCATAAGACAGGCTTTATATTTGATTTAACTGCATGTCTTTACCCTTTTTATCCTGCATTCTTTTAGCACAGTGGCTGCACACATGGTTATAAATGAATGCTTCGTGTGCATGTGATCTTGTATCCCAAGAAAAGAGGACATACATATAGTCATTGATTACCTCCACCAACTTTGCTGAAGGAGGTTATGTTTTTACTTCCATTTATTTGTCTGCTCCTGGCCCAATTCAAAAGTAGTAGACAGATTGAGGAAATGTGGGCCATGGGCCAAGGAACAATTGATTAGACTCTGATGCAAATCTACATACGTATATGGACCCAAGATATTTTTTTTTTGCCTTTTCCCCAACATAACTCAAAAAGTAGTGAATGGATCTGGATGAAATTTGGCGTCCAGCTTTAGTATTATCCCCAAGTTCAAGTCATTTGACGACATGTGGCTTGATATGCATTCTACCAAGGCCCTTCTAATTTATTAACATAAAAATCATTTGTTCACAACATGTTTTTAGACACATGCTAAAACAAAAAAACTGAAGTAGAACATTCCAGACAAGCCGGTATTATGTCTCAACACGCCAAAATTTCAGGAGTGTTTCTGCCCACATTATGCAACCTGGGAGTGAAAATTCAGCAAAAAACACACCCATACACACACCTGAAGGATAACTCCTTAAACCATTTTAAACTTTGCTGTGCTTTCCTTGGTTTAGTTGTACATTAGTATATTGTCCTACATGCATGTAATTTTACCTTAATGAATCTCTCCATCTAAATCTCTCACTTTTGAACGAGTAACTTAAACCAAGTTTAAACAAAAACAGTCATCCAGTGTCAAGCTGAATGACCAGGAGAGCCATCTACACCAGACAACTGATGTAAACAAAAATTATATTTTATATATATTATACAGAGCAAACCATTTCAGACCACGTTATCCTTGACTTGCAAGTAACGTCAAAGCAAAGTAAACCTGGATGTCGGCCATGTTAGTGGATATACAAACGTGGGGTCAAGCGACATTCCATACAAAACACAGTCACGTGTGCGCAACTCTGTCCACTGCTTTAAGCATTCTTTTAGCTCTGCCATATCTTTGTGCTGTATATGGTTGTGGTCACAACGATACTCGTGACCGTGGCACGTTCAGATTTTTTTAAGAATTCATCCGTGATTTGTAAAGAGGGCGAGGAAACTGAGGCTTAGTATGGAGAGATGAGCACGGCTGAACTGATCTAACAGAGACTAAAACCAAAACAGCTCGTGTTTGCAGTAATCATTTTATCTCCGGTGAGATTCAAAAGCTCGATATCATCATGGAAGAACTTTATTTTGTGTTGCTAGAATTTTGCTATAAAATGAGCATTCTCTTGTCATGGTTCACTCCGTGGTTGTTCTAATTTTAACACGTGCATTACCATTTCGCTTCTAGGAGCGCCAGCAAAATTATACAATAGAAACAATCCAGACGGCACCCACTCAGAAAATGGGCTACGTTTCGTCCAAGGTCGGACTTGATTCTTCGGCAGCCAAACAAGATAGAATGCGATATCTGGGTACTCGATGGTCGGTAGAAGTGTCTTACCTTCAGAAAAGTCTGACTTTTTTTTTTTTTAAATAATATGGGTCAAAACCACACATCTATCTTTGCTGTTCAAATCGTGGTAATACTGAGAAAATTCAGTATTGTTTACAGACACGCTTTCAGCGGCTGCCATCCTAGTTGCTTTGTATATCCACCATCATGGCGGACACTCATGACATAGCACATTTTTGATCACATGGTTGCAAGTCATCCATTAGCGCAAACCCTTAACCACAGAGCTAAAAACCGTTGAATTTCAAGCATATTTATACCATGTACTGCATCAGAAGAGTTTTCTAGACGGAGTATAGACTCCGTCTCCAAATTCTCTCATGTTTACATAGCAAGTCCCCCCCTTTGTTTGCTTGGATTTTTAAATGACATTTTCCTCCCAGGTTTGGTTGGGTCAATTCAGCTACCAAGAGGACAGAATGAAGGCTAGAACAGACATCCTTTAAGACACGCGAAACCAATAACAGCTTGTTTTCAACCTGCTGCTTATGCTACGTCATAGGAAAATGCTAACTACCCTCTTTTACGCATGAGCTAACACCCACCCACAATTAGTCAGTGTTACTCATTATTGTTAGCTAGTGCTGATGATGGATTGAGGAATAGGATCACACCCAACCAGAGAGCACAGCCTTTTATTCACTTGGACTTCCAGCCATTGCTTTGGGTTTTTCCCCCCCATTTGTTTTTAAATTCTTAAACTTGTACATCTAAATCAGCACTATCTACAGGTAGATTAGAGTTTCTCAGTTAGTGTTTCTCCTATTAGTGTTGCATTGTTATGTCAGGAACCCAAGTCAATCTTTATGAAGTCATTACAAAAGTTATATTTGACAACTTCATCCTTTTTTCCATAATGTTTCTTTCTACTAGAAGATCTATTAGACTTTCAGATTTATGTGGGGGGAAAAAAAAAAAAAAAAAAAAACCTCACTGTCCAGAAAATACAATAAATATGCATCAACATATTTCTCTGTCTATATGGAGTGTACATGAACATGGAAAAACACGAAATGTCTGATTTGATCATTCAGGAAGTTTCTCCATCTCAACTGTTGACTTAGAGGACAGATGATAAACTAAAAGGTCATTTCCTGCTTCTGCCCCCACGCCCTTTTTTTTTTTTTTTTAAATTGTGTGCTGGACAGCTAATATAAGTATACATTATGTGTACACCAAATGCATGCGTGTTATGTACATTGTGTGTATGGTGTAATTAGTTATATGTGACCCTGGATCACAAAACCAGTCGTAAGTCGCACTGAAAAAGCGCTTTTTTGCCTTTATATACATTTTCAGAAAATGTATATATCTCAGATTCAAAGAAAAACAACTTATGACTGGTTTTGTGATCCAGGGTCACATATATGGTTGATTTTTTTTTTTTGGTACCACAGTATACAGGAAGATGGACGGGATGATAAAGGTTGAATTCACTTACTGGGTTCCTGCACTGATAAGGACTTCAGGCTTTGAGTGTGCATCAGTTAAGAGCTTTCCGTCTGCATCACTACCCAAGCAGCTAGAAGTTCCACCTAACTAAGGTTAAAAGGTAGCACTACACAAAGTTTGATTTATGTTATGAAGTGCGTGTGTGTGTTTTTTCCACTGCACTTGGAAAAGACTAGAAAACCATGATACCGTATTAGTATGTAGCATGCTGTACATTTTACAGAAGCAAGGGTGGGCAGTAGCCACTTATTTTGTGCTAGAACATCCAGAACAGAATCTGGTACCTCGGACTAATTTTATTATTTTTCTTCCCCTGCCAATCTCTACCAAATTTTGTCATGTCCAATTCCCATCCACCAGACAGCTCTTCCTTATCACATGACACAGATGGTGAAGGCCATCAGGCGATTCCTTCAAGGCACATGACCTCATCCAACTGCAAATTTTCCAACTCATGCAGCGTCAGGGACAGCATAACACCCTGGGAAGAAAGCATTATCCACCCACCGCTGTATGCATGAGTTCACAGACACCCATGATTGGTCATCACTGCAATTGATAGGGGAGAGACTATACTACGCCTCCCTCCCTGCAAGCACAGGCCAATTTTGCTCTCGAGCTCCTCGTCACAGATGGTTGTCTCATCAGGATTCAAACTCAATTGCGCCATGCAGGAGCCACTTTCTTTTAATATATATAAAATTAAATAAAAAGTAACAATAGTAAAATCATTTTAATGCGTGTTCATTATTTAGGTCTCCTTGCATCCAAAATACAATCGTCTTTATACAATGATCTATGATGACCAACTGGTAGCTAGTAACCATAGCGGACTTATGTTATTGGTCACGTGTTCACAGCTCATGATGTGATGAAAGGCAGCTGATTGTTATTTCTTCAAGACGTAAGCAAAAAGTGACAGGGTAGAACGAGATACTTAATAAAAATAAATGGGGGGGGGCGCAAGGCATTGTTTCCATTTCTGAAACTTGCTGGTCCATCGAACGGATATGCAACATCGGAAGTTACAGGACTTTGTGGAGTAATATGGATAATTATACAAGCCAAGAGCGTTTTTTTTCAAGAATGCTGGCTAAAACAAAAGGTGTCAGCATGAACTTTTTCAGCAGTTTGTGCTACAGTAGCTCTTCTGTGGGATTGGAACATTCAGCTAGCCTTCATGCCCCAATGAGCCTTTGACACCCATGATCCTGTTACCAGTTCACCAGTTGTCTTTCCTTTAACCATTTTTGGTAGGTACTAACCACTGCATACGGGGAACACCCCACAAGATGTGCCATTTTGGAGATGCTCAGACCCAGTCATCTAGCCATCACAATTTGGCCTTTATCCAAGTTGCTCAGGTCCTTATTTTTCCTGCTTCCAACACCTCAACTTCAAGAACTGTTCTTCTTGCTGCCTAATATATCTCACCCCTTGGCAGGTGCCATTGGAATGAGACAATCAAATGTTATTTCATGTCACCCATCAGTGGTTTTAAATGTTATGGCTGATCGGTGTATACCTTAATACATATGATACAGGTGAACATCACTTTGCCCTGATAAAGATCATCAATTGAAACATTTCAATCCAAGTTGCAGGCTACAATAAAGCACGTGTCCAAACACTAATTCATGTTTCTAAGTAGTCTTCTAAAAAATATTCTACATTTTCTAAATAACCCATGCCCCCCCTGTTCCAATACTTATAGTAATGGCAGTAATGAGGTTTATGACAATGTATGCTTTAAGATTAAGTGATGATTTCAACATGGCAAATAAATTAAGCTTTTACCAGAACATCCATTTAAGGGAAGCTGAACCGGACACCTACACAGATCAAATTTTAACCAGCCTTCAAGAATCAAGATTGGTTTTCATTTGAGGGCAAGAAACAGGAGTCGGCTGACATCCAACTCACCGAGAACGTTATCAGAATAGATTAACATTCCTGCAGTGTTCTATAAACATGTGATCTGATACTGGTGTTGCTCATACCTTCACAAATTCACGAAGATATTTAAAGGTGTCAAATGTAGACACTTATAAATGCACGTTAATGAAAATGTCGCACTAAAGTTGTATACCATTTACATTCGTATAAAGTTACTCAGACACACATTACAAAGTTGTACAGCTTTCACAGGCTTTCAATGGCTGTTCAAGAGCTCAGGTTAATGTTTAAGCTTTCAGTGGTGTTCAAACGCTCTAGCGATTAAACGATGCTAATTGAAATCTCCATTTGGTTAGAATTCGCTCCAACTGTACTCTTTAGTGATTTAAAAGTCTGAGTGTATGACTAGGACATGGCTCTGGCTTGTACAACCTGATGCCAAACCTGGAGAGCATTAGCTTAGACATGACAGTCCTCAGCAAATCATTGGTAAACAAAATTAATAATTAATCAAATTCACCTGAAGAATTTAAATTAAATTCCACTTGTGCTAGTAAGCAGAAGGTTGTGAGCTAAATGGAGGTTAATAATCCTCTAAAAATTAAACCGTATCAGATTGCAGCACTGCTTTCTGGGCAAGTAGAAATCAATAACGTTGGCTTGATTTTCTATTCAATCAAATGCTCATCTTACACACCATTTGAGCTGAAAGTAACAGCACACCCCTGAAAATGGTCAACTAGATCGACGAAGGAAAACGTGATCAAGGATAAGTTGAAGGACCCCCCCCCAAAAAAAAAGAATGGAACAGAATCATGCTTTTATGCATTTCTGTCTATGGCTATTGTACGTAATATTACCCTAACGGTCTTCTCCATTTCTCTGGAGGGTCGTCTGCTGTCTAAGAACACGAACACAGCCAAAGCAATAGCAAAACGCAGCTGAGCAGCCATCAAGGTCTAATGGGTTGGCTGGAGTGGGATAAGATCTTGAAACAAATCTCTTTCGCATTCACCAGCAACAATGATGTTATTCAGCCCAAAGCTCAGGCTGGAGAACAGCTACATTTACGTACTACTTTAAAAATAGCATAGAAAGGACTATAAAAAGCCATGAAGTTCCTTAGTTTCATTTTCCAAGCATTTAAATGATTAATTATAATGAGTTTCAGAAATCTAGCCATGTCAGAACACAGGAAATCTGAGCCCTGATTAAGCAAAAAACAAAACAGTTTTTTTTTTTTTATATGAAAGCGGTTATTAACTCTTTACATGGCTTATATACACACACTGGCCACTTTAATAGAAACTTGCTTCCAGGAGTGGAACCCAATGTGGTCTTCTGCTGTTGCATTCTGAGATGCTTTTCTGCTCACCACAGTTGTGTAAAAAAAAAAAAAAAACCCACCAAAAAAAGGTGATACGAGTTACTACATCCTTTCTAGCAGCTCAATCCAATTTTCCTCTAACCTCTTATCAACAAGGTGTTTATTTCCACCCACAAAACTGTTGCTCACTCTTCTGTACCATTCTGTGTAGCCTCTAGAGACCGTTGCATGTGAAAACCCCAGGAGATCAGCAGTTTTTGAAATACTCAAACCAGTCCATCTGGCACCAACACCCATGCCACAGCGATCACAATTTTTCCCATTCTGATGTTTGAAGTGAACATTAACTGATGTTCTCGATTTGTATCTGTACGATTTGATGCATTGTGCTGCTGTCAAGGGATTGGCTGATTAGAGAACTGCATAAAACAGCAGGTGTATGGTGTTCCTAATAAAGTGGCCAGTGAGTGTAATGTACACTACATACACATCAGCTAGACGGCTTTGTGGTTTCAACAAGCCAGTTTATTCTATAAAGCACTGGTCTCCCCATCATAGTGACTGCCATATTTAAATCACATGACTTTACGCCTGCTTGGTCATTAAAATCACCATAAAAGATGATTACGATGAAGGAGAGAGGGGGAGGAAAAAAAAAAAAAAAGAAAAAAAGGGAGGTCACCAGTGGTATTGTACATTCAGCCTTAAACAAGGATCAAGTGTGTTAGCCAAAGTATTTTCTGCTGGACAAATTATTGACGTGCTTTGCTAGGAAAATAAATCAGCAGTGTGGTGGTGTGATGCAGTCTCCTGTGAAGCTGAGACTCCTTCCATGAATACTATATAAACGTCTCTTTACTCCTCGAAACCGCCACCATATCAATGACTGTACGTTTTGTTTGTTAAACATATTATAAACAATCTTGATTTAAAATGTTGAACAAAATGCATACTAACTTCCTAATTTGAGCATTAACACTTTGTATGTTAGGGTGGCACGGTGGTGTAAGTGGTTAGCACAGTCGCCTCACAGCAAGAAGGTTCTGGGTTCGAGCCCAGTGGCGGCCTTTCTGTGTGGAGTTTGCGTGTTCTCCCCGTGTCTGCATGGGTTTCCCCCACAAAGACATGTGGTTAGGTTAATATGGGACGGCCTTGAGCGAGGCACCTAACTCCCGACTGCTCCCCAGGTGCTGTTAGCATGGCTGCCCACTGCTCTGGATGTGTGTGCGCGCTCATTGCTCACGTGTGTGTTCACTGCTTCAGATGGGTTAAATGCAGAGAGGAATTTCACAACCATGTGATGAATAAAGTTGTTGTTCTTCTATGGTGCATGTATGGAGTACCGTTTAGATAAAACACTCCATTTTGTGTAAAAACAAATATAGCTACTGCTGTAACTAAAATGTGCCACAAATATCATCTAAATGGCACCTAAGACCATTTAGTTGACGATTCAGCAGTTTCAACATAAGGCGGAAATGTGATAAAATGCTACTAAACTGTCCAAGTGGGTGTAGCCTAATTTCTTAATTCTCATGCTTGATTGCCACCTAGGACACCACCACCCAGCCATAATATGCCAGCCAAGCAGAAATAAAACAAAACAGCACAAACTTGTTCAACCCTGGATTAACACACCAGCCCAATTATAGACACTTGCTTGACAAGCCTTCTTCCTAGTGCTTCACTTTTTAAAAACACATCTGTTCTGACTGCTATAACAAACAAATAAATAAATAAAACACAGTTTGCATTTTGAGATAATTATATAGTATTTGAAAATGAGTGTCACACAGGTTGCAAGTCAATGACCCCTTGTATGTAGGGTTACTGTGGCAGACGGTGATCTCCATTTTCCTTTTGGGTGTTGGTGATTGACATTTGCTGAAAGCTAAAATATGCCAAGTACCTTTAAGCTGTAGGTTTCCAATGGATTAAACAGGGCAGACTAATACTGCAGTCTAGTCAACTGTAATTTGTTAGCAATAGCTGGTTTAGTCCAAGTTTCTTGACTGCATTTTCTTCAGAGCGACTTTTTTGTACTGCTACTTTTTAGCATAAATGAGAAGAATGTGAACTGTCAGGATCTGACTGTTTACCTGTCCATTCTTGTGACAGCCATGAATAGTGTCATTGTCTATGCTGCTCATCTGTGAACTGGAGCCAATCCCAGTTGGCTTCGGGCAAGAGGTGGGGTACACCCTGGACAGGCCTCCGCCATTATCCCTGTCCCCAAAAAGCCAAGGATCACAAGGTTAAATGACTACAGACCCATCACCCTGACTTCTGTGGTTATGAAGCCCTCTGAGCACCTTGTGCTTTACCACCTTAAAGCGATCGCTGACCCACTCCTGGACCCTATGCAGTTCGCCTACAGACCCAACAGATCTGGAGATGATGCGGTCAACATGGCTCTTCATTTCATCCTCCAACACCTGAACCTATGCTAGGATCCTGTTTGTGGCTTTCAGTTCCGCCTTCATCATCATCCCGGCTCTCCTGTAGGACAAGCTCTCCCAGCTGAGCATACCTAACTCTACCTGCAGGTGCATCACTGACTTCCTGTCTGACAGGAAGCAGCACATGAACTTGGGGAAACAGGTGCTGGACTCCCAAACTATCAGCACCAAATCCCCCCCCCCAACCTGGTGTCCTGGTGCAGGTCAAACAACTTTGAGCTCAAGGTTCTAAAGACAGTAGAGATGATTGTAGACTTCAGGAGGAGCTCTGCCACACCCTCCCAATCACCCTGTTTGACTCCCCGGTAACCTCCGTAGAGTATTTCTGCTTCCTGGACACTAATCACTCAGGACCTCAAGTAGGAGACGAATATCTGCTCTCACCAAGAAAGCACAGTGGAGGACGTACTTCCTGCAGCGGTTGAAGTTTGCTCTGCCAGAGACAACGATGATGCACTTTTACACCAAGTCACCACCTCAATCACCGTCTGGTACACTGCTGCCGCTGCCAGGGACAAGGGCAGACTGAAACGTGTTATTCTCTCTGCCGAGAGGATTATAGAAGCTTGCAGTCAGTCAGTTTCTTCAGGACCTGTACGAGTCAAGGACCCTGAGGAGAGCAGAAAGAATCGTGGCCGACCTCTCTCACCCTGGACACAAACTTTTTGAAACACTTTTCTCTCTGGTAGGAGGTTGTGGTCCATTAGAACCAAAACCTCCTGCCTTAAGGCCAGCTTCCCCCCACTGCAGCGGACTTCATCAATAACATCAGAAACTCCCAATGACTCAAACTATGTAAATAAATGCACTTCTCTGAACTCCCGTTTTGCACATTCCATGCATCTTCATTCTGTGAGCTTTTACTGCACATTCCAGCACACACACTGTACAACTGGGTTATTTATTTAAAAAAAAAAAAAAAAAAAATTCATGTCATGACTTCTGAATCCTGTGAAGCATCTTTGCACATTCCAAGACATACCATATGTACAGCTTGGACTTAAAACAACCCATATACCTTAAATATAGGTCTAGTTTAAAAAAAAAAAGTTTGTATATTTAAGTATTCTATTTATATAACTATTTTTGTCCATTTAAAAAAAAAAAAAATTTAACTGTAACCCCCAATGGACTTGGCAATAAACTCTGTTCTAATTCGGATTCTGATTTTACAGTGCAAACAAACAAACAACAACAAATCCCAAGATAAGGAGTATCACTTATTGACAAATCTTAAGTATCGCTGTATATATATCGAGCATAGGGCAAATAAATACCTTCCAGTATCGATCCGACCATACCGCACGAGCATAAAAACAAGCGTGGGAAGGAAATGCGCTCTTACTGTGGGTTCTCGCGCGCGCTGTTCTGCCGGAGCTCGTGCACATCGATGACGGTCAGTCCGAGCAACTTGTCCGCTCCGAGGGGGACACGGTGCAGCACGCGCACCTGCAGTGGGACGCCGTCCTGCTCCGCACGCGCGCTCTCCGGCGGCAGCGTGAAGATGAAAGCGGCGGCGTCCCCGCCCCATACCGGCTCCGCGCGCTTCTCCGACACCGACGTGCGGAACGTCTCGCGGCCCGCCTGCAGAGCTGCGTACGCATCATTAGTGCCATCCTTCCCTTTGACTCGGAGGCCTCGTGCCCGGAGCACCGACACCCGCGCGCTCACCGGGAAAAACTGCAAACTCTGATCCGCCAAAGACATAACCAAGGTCTCACCGTTCCAGCTGTTCGAGGAACGGAGTAGAGGAGTTCCACTGCCTGGCCCGGTGCGAGTGAGGCCCAGCCTCCTCGCGCTCCAATAAACTTTTCGAGCTGACTGGTGGGCGTGGCTAACACCGAGCTGACGCATGGCTATTGGAGACCTCGGTTTATATTAAAACAAAAATGTTTTGTTTTTATAATAAATGTCATATAAGCATTTTGTCGAATGATCAAGCTCAAACAAAGGTAGGAATTATATATTAAATTAAACAATCAAAGAAAATCATTAACAGCTTTTGAAAATTGATGAAGTTGAATGATAGTTAAATGAATAATACATATTTTATTAATAGTTTTATTGGTGGAAGAAGGTGAATCAAATGATACTAAGTATGA
>JAPFFA010000018.1:35250102-35261385 GCA_026153275.1 Sciades herzbergii
TATGGACATTTTACACGTGGTGCATGTTTTATTTTTTCTAAACATTCTTTTATTTTCACACATGATTCTTTTTACATGATTCATTTATTTTCCTTTTCGTTTTTTTTTTTTACATGTAGGACGCCACGTGGTTTTATTTATCAAATATTATTCACATGATATCGTTTGATTTTGGGGCACATGTTGAACTGCAGTTCCACCTATTACTCATATAATCACGTGTGAAAAATGTTTGGTCACATGGAACGTGTATGTGATTTTCCAGTAAATTATACATATTATAGTCGTGTGTGTCATATTTTATGCAGCCTTATATAGTGTGTATAATACTTCATATAGCCTTGTATAGTATGTATTATCTTCTACATAGCTTTATATAGTGTGAATAATAATTTATGTAGCCTTGTACAGTGTGTGTAATTCCTTGTTTAGCCTTGTATAGTGTTTATAATATTTTACTTAGCCTTATATAATGTGAATAATGATGTATGTAGCCTTGTATAGCATTTATAATACTTTATGTAACCTTAGTGTTTATAATACTTTTTTATGTAGCCATGGTGTGAATGATGGCTTGGTTAGCCTTGTATAGCATTTATAATACTTGATTTAACCTGGTATAGTGTTTATAATACTTTATTTAGCCTAATATATTGTTTATTATACTTTACGTAGTCTTATATAGAGTGAATAATGGTTTGTTTAGCCTTATATAGTGTTTATAATACTTTATTTAGCCTTATATAGTGTTTATAATCCTTTACGTAGGCTTATATAGTGTGAACAATACTTTATTTAGCCTTATATATTATTCATAATACTTTACGTAGTCTTATATAGAGTGAATAATGGTTTGTTTAGCCTTAGTGTTTATAATACTTTATTTAGCCTTATATATTGTTTATAATCCTTTATGTAGCATTATATAGTGTGAATAATACTTTGTTTAGCCTTATATAGTGTTTATAATACTTTATGTAGTCTTATATAGAGTGAATAATGGTTTGTTTAGCCTTATATAGTGTTTATAATACTTTATTTAGCCTTATATATTGTTTATAATCTTTTACGTAGCCTTATATAGTGTGAATAATACTTTATTTAACCTTAGTGTTAATACTTTGTTTAGCCTTATATATTGTTTATAATCCTTTATGTAGCCTTATATAGTGTGAATAATACTTTGTTTAGCCTTATATAGTGTTTATAATACTTTACGTAGTCTTATATAGAGTGAATAATGGTTTGTTTAGCCTTATATAGTGTTTATAATACTTTATTTAGCCTTATATATTGTTTATAATACTTTATTTAGCCTTATATATTGTTTATAATCCTTTATGTAGCCTTATATAGTGTGAATAATACTTTGTTTAGCCTTTTATATTGTTTATAATACTTTATGTAGTCTTATATAGAGTGAATAATGGTTTGTTTAGCCTTATATAGTGTTTATAATACTTTATTTAGCCTTATATGTTGTTTACAATACTTTATGTAGCTTTAAATAACATGAGTAATACTTTGTTTAGCTTTGTATAGTGTTTATAATACTTTATGTAGCCTTATATAGTGTGAATAATTTATATGACCTTGTACAGTGTGTATAATACTTTGCTTAGTGTTGTATTCTGCGTATAACACTAGTTTCACGTGGTCATTTTTAATTTCACATCATTGTTTCATACATAGGACACGTGGTTTTATTTATATCACGTGAATTCTGTGGCACGTCATATTCATGAACTGCACTTTCACACATTTTTTTTTTCCCCACATATAAATCACATATTACTCAGATAATCAAATCACATGTCAACAACTTGTGATCACATGTAAAGTGTGTGTGATTCTCCAGTAAAAGTTGTAGTAAGGAGTCTGAGGGCCAGATGTGTGGGTATCAGGATTCTGACCATCACATGATCTTCAAGGTTCAAGTGCTGCTTAGTTCTGGGAATTTTCTAGAAAAGCAAGCGTCTCAGTTAGACACAGTTCTGACCCTGATCTTTAATTGATGCTTTCATAAAACAGTGTCCACTGTTCAGAACCGAGGTTTATTTTGTTTGACGCATTTCTCTAATATTTATTAAGATCTGCTGTATGCTAAAGTAATATTAATGGGTTTCAACCTATTCTCAGTATACAGCGTAGAATAACTATCGATGTTTATTTGGATATCTGTTGCCTGCTCATTGTTATATTATTCCAGTAGACTTATCTTTAATTTTTAATGCTTTTATCCTATACACAATCAGCTTTATTAGTCTGTATTTTCTACAACCTGATATTTCATGCTTGAAAGTAAGTACTTGTTTATAAAGAGGTAGACGCTAGAGATGGCTGTGTTTCCCAGGATCAGTATTGGGATACCAGATGCCAGAAGAAAAAGAAATGAATTGGATCTTAGATGGAAAAAAAAGAATGAATTTGATACTATACTTTGATCGGTAACAAATGGAAAAGATTGGAATTGGCCTTGGAAAAGGTTTTTTTTTTTGAACTGGAAATGTTCACATACAGTAGAAAGAGACTTGATTGTATTTTCTTGTCAGGATTCATTTTGTTTGTAAATGTGCCCTTTATAATATTTATTATATTGGCAGTATGTGATTTTTATCTGAAAGCTGCATTTTTTTTGTCTAAATTGTGTTTTTAGCTATGGATTTCCCTGTATTTTTTTTTTTTTTAATTAAAGCCGAGTGGTTTTTAAATAAATGATATTGATATTAATTGATACGCAAGTTTTCCTTATCGGTATCAGTATCAGAAAAAGTCATATCGATCCAGCTCTACTAAACGCTACTTTGAAATAAAAAACTCCTTTTCTGATAGAAGGAAAATAACTGGCAACCTTAGGAACATGAACTTTACACAGAGGACATAAATAATCTGAACTGGCCGCACAAAAACACATGCACCTGGATAGCACAAGCCTGATACGGAGAACGTTCCCCATGTGTCTGTCTACTCGGTCTAATCTGTTAACCTTATGTTGCCTTCTCTGAATACAATCCTTGATGTTGTGCAGTACGAGAAGAAGATAAACATTTTCACTGGTAATCACAGTAAACAGGAAATACCGAGTGCGGAAATCTACTGCCTTTGATTCTACTGAACAATTCATATTCGGAAATGGCTATATTTTTATATTAAATATTACAACAGTACTGTTTCACCAGGCAGCACTGTTCACGTTTAATGATTTACAGAAACTCTAGTAAAATTCTAAAAGAAAACAAGAATAACAATGTGGAATTTTTTTTTGTAGGAGATTATAAAAAAGTATCCAAACTCATGTATAATTAAACTTGCAAAATAAAATAACTGGTATTCAAGGAGCCAGGAAAAAAAAAAAAAACCCTACATCTGGTTTGAATTTGTATACATGTTGCGAAATGATGTCAGGGTTTAAAGCACTGTGTAACTCTCAGAGATGATATATTAATAATCCATATGGCTCGACAGTACCAGCGTAAGGTTTGTACACCCCTACTCTACTCATTCATAGGTTTTCCTGTATTTTCTACATTGTAGAACAATACTGAAGACATCAAAACTATGACATAACATATGGAACATATATGGAATTATGTTGTAAATGGAAAAAAAATGTTAAAACCCAAAATGTTTCATATTTTAGATTGTTCAGCGTAGCCAGCATTTACCTTGATGATGCTTTGTACACTATTGGCGTTATCTTAACCAGCTTCATGAGGTAGTCACCTGGAATGCCTAATTTTCACTTAACAGGTGCCTCGTCAAAAGTTAATTAGCGGACGAGTTTTCTGCCTTCTTAATGCGTTTCAAACCATCAAACAGTAAATAGTAAATAATAAAAAATACAGTAAATAGCCCTGTAGTAATCCGTGTTGTGTCAAGAAGCGCTCAACTAAGTAAAGAGAAACGACATCCATCATTACTTTAAGACATGAAGAAGTGTCTTTTAATTAATAAAAATAAAGGAAAAATATTGAATTAGAAGGTATGGCCAAATTTTTTGACTGGTACTGTATAAAATATATAGTAGAAAAATTCTGAGTCTGCTCACAAGAGCTGCTTCTTCAGTTATAAAGCTTTAGTGGGCTGTTTTCACAGTCAGGGTCGACTTTTCGGGTCCATAATAATCCAAAAAAATCAAACCTCGGGTTTTTGTGTTTCTTTGCTGCCAAAAATGACCTTTTGAGATGGAAATGAACTGCACTATGACTATCACTGCACTATCACCATTTGCGCTACTGTTTATTCATACTGCATTTTGTATATAGTGCAAATATCTATATCATATCATTGCACTATAGTACATTCATATCGCACATTTGTACATACTGTAAATATCTATATCATATCATTATACCATTCCATAACGTGTAATTTCTGTACATTTATATTATATTATATTATTTTATATTATATTATATTATTATATTACATGTATATTACATTATTACATTATATTACACGTTATTTATGCACTTCTGGTTAGATGCAATCTGCATTTCTTTGCCTTGTACCTGTGACATGTGCAATGACAATGTTGAATCTAATCTAATCTAATCTAATCAGAATTTCAGAGCTACAGGTCAAATACTGGACGTGTTACTTGTGCTGAGAAATAGTAAATAGTGTGTTTCTAAAACTGACCACCTTTCTTATAGTCCACAAGAGTGAGGGATGCAAAGTGAAAAACTGTTGAAATGTCTGTCGTGTATGTTAAGTACAAATTTTCAAGTACATACTGTGTAGCGATGTTTGTACATGGTGGTGACTGTAATAACAATTGAAGTGCTGATGATCCTTGTGGTTTTCCGGAGAGGACACTTTTTGACTGACTCACATTTCAACCACATGTGAAGCTACGCCGCAAATGTGTCTCACATCTGTTTCAAGTCCTGTTTTTGACTGTGTAACAACAGAGTATTCTGCTTCAAAAGAGCAAATATTTTCTTTAAAAATCATTTACAAGCTCATCATATGGTGAATGTTTTCTGGAGAGGAAATTTTTGATGGATGAAGGATCCTGTTAGAGGCACTTAGTTTACAAAAAAAATTGAACTTTCACTTAAATATCTTTCTATTGTGAATGAAAGTATTGTATACGTCCCAAAGTAAAACCTGGTTAGTGCGAAAAAATGCAATTCTGAATTTAAAATCTAAGTGTAATAATTAAAGTAGAATGAAATAAAATGACCACAAGGTCAAAACTGAGCCGGCATTTGACTCTGACAAGCATAAGAACTTATAAGAGACGTTAGTGCCGTAGGTAGGACTGGTGTGGGTGTGTCGTTGTAAAATAAAGTAGAAGAAACTCCAGTGTATATATACTGGACCTAACTGCAGGAGTTAGTTGGTGTTATTCAAAAAGACAACCATGACTGTGAAACAGTCCAAACATAGTTTTTGGTCTAATTTTATCTCTCAAACAATGTTCCATAGCTGTTGACTAATATAAGTGGGAAACACTTTTGTGTATAACATTGTAATTTTGAAAATGAAGTGAACGTTGTGTGAACAGGGATTTCAGATCGAATTCAGTTTCATACCAGGATTTCTAGCATAAGTAAAGACTGGATCTGTCTCAGTTTTAAATAAAGTAAAACAGATTGAGGTTCTAGTAGGTGTACTTAAACCTTTCTGATTGTTGTTTATGGTCAGTGCTGTGATTCAAACATTCAGCCTTGCAGTATAATTCGTCTTATTGGTTGCACAACTTCGGCAGAGCGCAGATTCAAATTATACAGATTTTAAAAAACGTATCTCATTTTTGTAATGAATCTCCGAAAGTCTTCAGGACAGGGAATGTTGCACTTTGTGGTTTCTCAGTAACATGACAAGCTGCATTTTTTTTGTCTTAATAATAATAATAATAATGTCAGGAGAAAGAAAAGAGAGTCTGGTCAGGGAACGACTGTTTATAGCTGCTATAATGTATCACAGGAAATAACTTGCTTTGTGGATGTCTTACAACGTTAAGTGTGAGTTTAAACAAACTGCTGTGCTATAAAACACTTTATAATGTGCTGGTTTAAGAAAATAATCAACTTTGAGCCGGTAATGGTAAAAGTGTTATGAATGGGACGTTTTTGTGTTACCGGTGTAATGTTTCTGAAACCGTCCATAACATACTATAGTAATGACACGGCTTCATGGTTGTAGGAAATGAGTGAAGCAGAAATAAAGAATTAAAACATAAATCCCCTCCAACCCGACGCCATTCTCACTGAACCTCACAAAAAACACTGAGGAAAAAAAGAAATGTAGCTCAACAACTTTTTTTTTTTTTGCTTAATTTGTGGAATTTTTTTGTTTTTGGTAAGATTGCATTGAATTGCTCTCAAGTCTCTAACTAATCCTGGATTTGAAATGGGGCTTGATATCCTATTTCCTAAATGCATTATTAGTGTTTTGTTAAGCATTTTTGTCTTATTAACTTCAAGAGAGAAAAAAAAATAAAGAACAAAATACAAGCAAGTTTCAACTTTTTTTTTTAATGTAGCTGTTCTAATGTAAGTGATACCAGGAACTAATTTGTTTCATGGCCATTCCATAACATTAGCTGTAACTGTAAATGGATATACTGAAGTATGAGGGGTTTTTTGTGTTCTTTAAAGCGGCTAGCTCACCTTTCCCAGAATCCTGTGCACCAAGTAGTGAGTCGCCATTTTCGATGCTAGCAGTATTCAAGGAATCTGGAGGAATTTCAGTATGTAAAGGGCAAGGGCGCAAGCCTAAGCTGAAAAACTGCAACAGTTCAGTGACATCCTGCCCATATAAATTAAACTGTAATGTATAATTGCAGATACTCCAACTCCAAATCAGAAAAAGTTGGGATGGTATGTTGAAATTGAAATTAAAACTGAAAAAAAAAGTTTGTAAATTATCTTTGACCTGTATTGCACTCGAAACAATCCAACAGCACATTATTGGATGTTTTACCTCATGAATTAAAAAACAAACACATTTCAATTTTAATTTTTGCAATATGTTTAAAAAAAAAGTTAGGACGGTAAAACATTTCCCATATTATAACGTTGCCGTTCTTTCTCACAACACTTAAAAGATGTTTAGGGACTGAAGACACCAAGTGATTAAATGTTTCAGGTGTTATTTTGTCCCATTCTCCCTGCAAGCAGGTCTTAAGATGTGCAACGCTACAGAGTCGTCATTTTCTTTTTTTTCGTTTCAAAATTCACCACACATTCTCTATTAGGGACAGAAGGGACACACCCTCTTCTTCCACAGCCATACCTTTGTAATGTGAGCAGAATGTGGTTTTGCATTGTCTTGTTGAAATCTCCCTGAAAAAGATGTCGTCTTGAAGGCAGCATATGTTTCTTCAAAATCTCAATGTACTTTTCTGCATTAGTGCTCCATCACAGAAGTGTAAGTTACCTTTGTCAAGGGCACTGAAACAACCCCATACTATGACACACTCTGGCTTTTGGACTTGTTCCTGGTAACAGTCTGGATGGTCCTTTTTGTCTTTGGGCCGGAGCACGTGGTGTCCATTTTTCACAAAAAAGACCTGGACAAAAAAGGACCTGTGGTCATTTGTCTGACCACAATACACATTTCCACTGTGTGATGGTCCATCCCAGATGCCTCCGAGCCCAGAGAAGTTGACAGCGCTTCTGGACACAGTTAACATAATGCTTCCTTTTTGCACAGGAAAGTTTTAATTGCCATTTGTGGATGTAACTCCATATTGTAGAGCTTGACAAAGGTTTGCCAAAGTAATCCTGAGTCCATGTGGTTATATCAGTTACAGATGAATGATGCAGTGCTGTCTGAGGGATCGGAGATCACGGGTGTTCAGCTTAGGCTTGCGCCCTTGCCCTTTATGTACTGAAATTCCTCCAGATTCCTTGAATCTTTTAATGATATTATGCATCTTGGATGGTGAAATACTGTATCCAAATCCCTTTGTATCTTTCTTTGAGCAACATTGTTTTTAAAAAAATTGATAATTTTCTCACACATTTGTTGACAAACTGGAAATCCTCGGCCCATTTTTGCTGCTCAAAGACCAGGCCTTTCCTGGATACTAATTTTGTACCAAATCATGATTACAATCACTTGTTGACACACCCTGTTTCAAATAATATCATTATTTAATTGTTTTACCTCATTGCTAGCCCTAAATTGCCCCAGCCCCAACATTTTTTGGAACGTGTTATAGGCTGGAAACACAGAAATGGATGTATATTAACAAATAAAATGAAGTTGACCAGACAAAACATGAAATATCTTAGGTTCTTATTGTGGGCAATGAAATAGAAGTCACACTATAAGAGAGCGGCACAGTGGTGTAGTGGTTAGCACAGTCACCTCCCAGCAAGAAGGTTCTGGGTTCAAACCCAGAGGCTGGCTAGGGCCTTTCTGTGTAGAGTTTGCATGTTCTCTGCGTGGGTTTCTTCCGGGTGCTCCAGTTTCCCCCACAGTCTAAAGACATGCGGTTAGGTTAATATGGGATGGCCTTGGGCTGAGGTGCCCTTGAGCGAGGCACCTAACTCCTCCCGGGTGCTGTTAGCATAGCTGCCCACTGGGTGTGTGCACATGTATGTGTTCACTGCTTCAGATGGGTTAAATGCAGAGAGGAAATTTCACAAGTGTGTGATGAATAAAGTTGTGATTTCTTTCACTAAATTTAGAAATCACTGCTTTCTTTTTTATTTACATTTTTCCTTCAATCTGAACTTTTTCTGATTTGGGATTGTATATTTTAAATTCTTTCGACTGATCCATTCCATTTCGTATGCTTTTTCTGTTGTAATGGACCAGAACCGGCCTCGGTTGTCTCGTGGGTGGCTGTGAAGGAAAGAAAAGATTAGGCATATTTTGTTCAAAACGTCCATGGAGAGAAAGATTCTTCAAGTTTCCTTCAAATTTCGTTCACAGTAATCATTTTGCCACTTCATATAGAACTATTTAAAAGCTATTCAGAAACGCGGTCCACTGGCGCAACGGCTTGTGTGTGTGTACAAGAAGAATAAACACATGAGATTGTGTGGCAGTGATGTTTGCTTTTGGATCTGCAATTATTTCTTCGGATTTGGTAAACGCAACCCGAGCAGCCAAGGTTCCCTCCTTGATTCCTTGAATCAATTAAGAGTTCTTGCAAAACAACACGGTCACGCTGACATGCATTGAGGATTATCTGATTTAAACCAGAAATGGAAGATTTTCGTTTACCAAGAACAGAACACTTCCAGTAACTAAGGAAGAGTTTCAACAATGCAGACTGAGATGTTATCTCTATCAGGAAGCTCGAGTACGGTTGCTAACGGCAACAGTGTTTAGAAGACAACTGTTTATAACTCTGCATCAACTGTTTTCTGTGCAACTCTGTTTAGACTCTGGCTCATATGCTAGAATTCTTTTGATAAATTGTTTTTTACTTGACATTTTATGAAAAATTTGTTTTCAAAACATTTTTCATAGAGGTTTACAGATTGGTCTCATGTCCATATGGTGTTCTTTGAGCCCATTTGTAATACCCATAATGCACTGCGAATATATATTACATGGTTTAACACTGCTGAGTCGTGAATAAGTCGGTGCCAGTTCTTTTTACAAACGTAACATGAATATGACTGTGTGTTGAAATAAAGCTGAATGTTTTGATTACCTGTAGATGTCCTGATACCTACATAAGCAGCAATTTAAAAAAGACAGGAGGTTCTGAAAATCTGTGCTCTGAATCGAAGAGGGAATTACACATGCACGAATGTAAAGAATATAAAGGAGCTTAAAGTGTTAGCCTGCATAGAGTAGCGAACCAAAATTCTCAACAAACTGTGGTAGACATTATAGGATGGGTGCCAATAATTTTATAACCAGTGTTTTGTTGGAAAAAAAATGCACTAGTTAACACAAATTTTTTATATTTGACATAAAAAAGCATGTTTAAGTAAGGAATAAAACAGAACAGGTTGTACTCATCCAGGAAAATAATCAGTGATGCAGTTGTGGAAGTTAGTTCCTGTTATCACTTATGTTATAGCAGCTATAAACAGTCGTACTCTCATTAGCATCTCTTTGTTCTCTTCAAGTTAATAAGACAAACAATTGCATCTTGTGTTGCTGAGAAACTGCAAAGCGTTCAGTCCTGTAAATGTACCTTACCAGACAAAAGTTTGGACACACCTTCTAATTCGGTAGTTTTTCTTTATTTTTATTAATTAAAAGTCACTTCATGTCTTAAAGTAATGATGGATGTCGTTTCTCTTTACTTAATCAAGCGGTTATTGACATATGGATTACTACAGTTGTGGTGTCGAATAGGGCTATTTACTGTATGTTTATTATTTACTATTTGATGGTTTCAGATACACCAAGAAGGTAAGAAACTCGTCCACTAATTAACTTTTGATGAGGCACAGCTGGTAATTGAAAAGCATTCCAGGTGACTACCTCATGAAGCTGGTTAAGATAATGCCAATAGTGTGCAAAGTGTCATCAAGGTCACACTACAGTTTGCAATACTCTGTGATGGGTTATCGATGAAAACGAGGCGTTTGGTGGTGGTTTCCTTGAGCTTCAGGAAATATTCCCAAACCCATCTGCGAGTATTTGCCGCTTAGTTTGCCAACAAAAACTTTGCCACCAAATTTCAGTGCATGCATTGGAATTTTTAGCTATGTTTTTGGCCACTCACTAGGCGGAGACACACCAAAAAACAAGTCACGAAGCTCGGAGAACATTCGCCGTGCGTTGCACAATTGGTGGCGATGCTACCAATTTTTCATCACCAAGTATTCACAAACCCATTGTGAGATGTAGTGGGACCATAACCTAAATAGTGACTTCTTTAAAATAATCTAAAACATGAAACATTGGGGTTTTTTTAAAAAAAAAAAACACTTTTTGGTTCAGCCTTTGGATGAAGCCTATAGAGACAGCTGTCTGTATGTGTATGTTTAACCGAGTTCTACCATGTTTAAGAATGTAATTGGCGTGCCAGCCTCAGGCAGCGATTCCAAAGTCACGGTGTGGCGTCACTGCATACTGACTATGTAAGTGCCATGTTACATAACCTCAGTTTGCAAGGTAATCCTCTATGGCTGAGCAGTCTAGCGTGCTGTCCAGGAAAGGAACAGCTTTTGCAACATCAATTTGAATCTTGGCGTCGACGTATTTCTGAGCGGGCTATTTTTTTCTATTTATGTACCATAGCTTCTATCTCCCAATCAGACAAAGGCTGAGCTCAGTCTCTTGTTTGTATTTACCACGTAATTCCATAGTTTTTATGTCTTCAGTGTTATTCTACAATGTAGAAAATA
Organism: Sciades herzbergii; assembly: GCA_026153275.1. Classification (NCBI taxonomy): domain Eukaryota; kingdom Metazoa; phylum Chordata; class Actinopteri; order Siluriformes; family Ariidae; genus Sciades; species Sciades herzbergii. The sequence continues at coordinate 35,261,382 of JAPFFA010000018.1, forward strand.
GTCA
>JAPFFA010000018.1:37407752-37418774 GCA_026153275.1 Sciades herzbergii
CGTTAGCAAGTTACAGGTTTTTAGCTTTCTCCTGAAATGTTTTCTTTTATTTCTTCTTCCTCAGGGTAGTAAAATTCGCTTTCGTTGTGAACACTGTCGTTATCGCTATCCATGCTGTAAAATTAACGCTATTCTCCTGAGAAATGCTGGCAAAAACGTATAAGATTTTTGATAAAAATCTTATAAAAAAGATCAACGTTGACAAAAATTGCTACTACGTTTTTTGTTGTTGTGAACGAGCGAGTCACCAGAGGTCCGTACTGTAGGATACAGACCCGCTCGCCAGCCAATCAGAGCGCAGGATTTGATGGAAACCAGACCTCGAAAAAAATATTATTTATTATTTCCATTATAGAACTTCTGAAATAACAGTTCTTGGTTGGTTGAGGAGTTATAGCTTTGGATGCTGTATGTACGAGTGAAAGAAGACTAATCAAACACACCATCAAACCATTCCACTGCTGCTTTGGCAGCTGGCGGATCCTCGTAGGACAGGGTGGCATCGCCCTTCGGTTTGCCTGAGTCTTTGTCCGTATAGATGTTTATAGCAGGGAGGCCAGTACGTTTATTAATCTGGGGAAGGAGATACACAGCATGTCAAACCTAATAATGACTTAACAAAAAAAGTTCAAAAATCAAAATCATTTGTTGTGGTTCTCGCTCTTATTCTCATCATTCCACTGAACAATTTCCCTAAACTGACCAGAATCAGGTTAGCAGCTGCTCTTTATACCCATTCCCATTTAATAATGTGATTCCTTCACTTGCTATCAGGTCACACTGCTCCCTCACCCTGATGATGCCGCTCTGCTTAAAGAACTCGGCCACTTCATCCATCGTTGCGTTTTCGGTCAGGCCGGTGATGTAAATGGTGCTGTTCTCGGAGTCATCCTGCTCCTCTGGGCGACCTAACATACGCAAACAAACGTACAGAACACTAAAATCCATAATTCAGGTCTTGGGTTGCAGACAGTGTAGACCAACACACATCCCTCAGAAGGGGGAAAAAAAAAAAAAAAAAAAGCTGCACTTACCCATGTCTGCATCTGGTCCTGATATTAAAGATGATAATAGAGGAAGGAAGAAAGAAAGAAAAAAAGAGCAAGTTAGTCTACACACTTCACTTTCTGAGCACTGACATGACCAACTCCAGGTAAAGATTTCCCAGGCACACTTGCTTTTCTGAGCATTCAAAAAATAAAAAGGAGACAAATAAGATTCCACTGTGCTTCAATATTAATGTGGGGGAAATTATTTAAACGAATCTATTCAAATTAACCTGTACACCTGAACTTAACTGTTTCTGCAAGTGTGCCAATGAATAGCAAAAAAAACATGCCAAACCACAAACCCAAATTGGACTCCGTACCTTAATTTCATAGAAAATGCCGTAAACCCTGACACTGTGTGACACAGTCAGTTACTATTAAACCCTAAAATGTGAAAACTCTTTGAAGGAGTCCAGAATATATTATTAAACCCATATTTGTTATTAAACTGAACCAACCCCATTGTCAACCAATAGACAATCGTTCATAAAAAAAACCCTTAAAACTCTAGCCGGCAGACTTGTGTCTTTGCATGGCAAGGCAAAATAAAAGAGTATTTCCCCTCTGTAATATCAAATATCCATGAAAATCGTGGAACAAAAGCAAGTTTGTGTATGCTCTGGTAATTCTCATTAAAACTTACCACCAGGCTTAATGAAGCCACCTCTGTCTCCAGTGATGCTGGGGGAATAAGCGGAGATATGAAGGCGATTTCCCTTTAAACAGCCACTTCAGTATCACAAAATGGGGGGGTTATGGGGGAGAGTGGACACGTCTGGCTCTACACACCCCCAACAATGCGCTCTACACACCCCCAGACTAGTTACAGCACTTGGTTATTTAACATTTGTTTTAAAAAAAGGGGGGAAAAGAGGATGTAAAGTTCAAATGGCGTAAAGTACATGTTTGTGGCTGAACAATATTATGAATGGTTAAATAAAACAGGGAGGTTTCTTTACTACCACAGACCTGGATTTTTTTTTTTTTTTAAATACACAAAATAAAAAAAAAAAAAGAATTAATTGTTTCAGATGCAGCCCAACAGCTAGATTATTATCGTATGGGGAAAAATGTCAAGCTCTGCCAGAAGAATTTGTTCAGTTTACGAATAAAAAGCAGCACTTGTGCAAAACCTTATGGAAACGTGAATTCAGGGCAAAGAAACAGGTGGGCGAGACAACGCCCTGATCAGGCTTGAGACGATCGCTAAACTCCATTTATACTGTTTGGATGTTCATGATCAATATGAACACTCCACCCACACTTGATCATGATTGCCATCGAGCTTATGAAACAAAATGAGGTTTTAAACCGGTTACCGCAAGAGAATTTAGCTTGAGTTTTAGAAATCAAGAAAGGTTTCAAGTCGAAGCCAACAGTGAAAGTTTCAATAAGGGTTGAAGGAAATGTAATTTAATGATCAGCTGCGTTTCGTTCTAAGGGGAAAAATAAGGCCAGAGCTGATCCATTTACATACTGGTAAAAGAAACCTTAAAACATCAGGATTAGCTGAATAAGTCTCATTAATCCATCCACATTCACTGGATATAAGCAATCATGCACTCTGATTGGCTACTCTAATACTAGGCTATCAGCTCATATACCGTGAGTAGAGAAAAACAAAATAGCGGAGCGCGTTGCTGAACCAACCAAGGACAAAATAAAAACTCTACTTGAAAATCCCCCCTGCCAATAAATAAAAAAGATAGATAAAAAATAAAACACGGAATAAAATGATTTGACGTAAGAATGTCTTATTTTTCAAGAATTACTACTATAGCATTTCTCACAAATTGCTACTGTCATTTCACTGGTTTGTTAAGCGGAAATGATTGTTGTACATTTTGTATAAAACCGTATTTATCAAATTTGGGGGGGGGGGGGGGGGAAGAAAAAAAAAAACCCCACACAACTCTCTCAAAATCCAGTGAATATAGATAGAATAAAACGGCTATTCCACTCACTCATATCGTACATGGATTATAGCCAACGTACGACTTGATTTCATGGAATAACTTAATTAACCATTTGTTAATTAGCCATCACCCACCTACCTCTACCACAAATTTCTTATTTCTGACTGCATCTGAAACAATTTGCTTACACAAAGCTGGTACATGCACTATCAAATAAACTAAACAAAGCATTTAAACTAAAATACACCATTCTTTTCCGTTACAAACACGTTTAAGAAATAATTATACAAAGTAAAAATGCTATCAAACATTCAAAAATACAGCATTACAGTTATTTTTTTGGTTAATAAAAACACACACACACACACACACACACGCCCGCTATTGAGGGTTAAACCACACTTGAATCTCTCCGCTTTAAATGACGCCACCGACTCTTTATGTCCCCATTTGAAAAGGCTGCCGGGCCTCAATGAACTGAGTAGCGGTACTGTAAATGTATTGCTGTGTTAACATGGCTCTCACTTTGTTACCTGCAGCGTATAAATGTGACAAAGCATGTTAAAGCAGAATTGCTCATATTCATTCAGAAGAGACAAATGCAATAACCATATGAAATATTTTTAAAAATATATATATATATATATAAAATTTTCCCAGTACTCATTAAGGGAATAAAAAAGAAAATGGATGCAGTGTATTTGGACAAATTGCTGGCAGTAAAACAAACACCACCTAAAAAAAATAAGCAGGAGAAACTCCTGCCTCAGAGCACGCATTTAGCGTACAGTTTGAACAGAAGAAATTTGTTCAATTAATGGGTGTAGAGTGGTATATTAGAGCTGGTTTAATATTTTGCATTACCCTAATTAAAATACCCATCTTTAGTGCTTTACACAAACACACACACACACACACACACACACACACACACACACAAAAAAGCTACTTGAGGCAAATACTGCTTCAGTATTCTTCAATATTCCCATACTACTGAAACAAGTGTTAACAGTAACACTTCTTAGTAGAGCCTGAGCGATAAACTGATATGAGCTAATTGCAGATAAATCAGTATCTGTTCATAAAGGCAAATAAATAATTGAATCATGTTAGGAGTTGTCATTATGTTTGTTCATTACACCAGAGGGTACACTGCAACTTCAGTGTGCTGCCAACAGGTTTGGAACAGCAAAATATAAATAAAACACACAATCAGCTGACCCAAGCAGAGTAGCCCATGATTCTTTAAAATTAATTAAATTTTATTTATTTATTTTTTGAATTTAGGAGTTTTTCTTTGATGTTCACAGGGCAGGCCCACACAACACACCATTTCCTTTAATGCTCATTCGTAAAAGTACCAATTTATAGCTCATTTTTAAATGGACCTTTTTTTTTTTTTTTACCTATTTGTATTTTTATACATTTGCCTTATCAAACTTTTGCATTTTTGTTCAAAATACTCTTGGCAATAAAGCATGTTTATTTTTAAACTGCATGTCAATCTTAGTGAGGACTCAACTATACCAAAAACCCCCCCTCATATTATTCTATCCACATTCACTGGATATGAGCAATCGGGCTCTGATAGGATACTATACTACTAGGATATCGGCTCATATACCGTGAGTAGAGAAAAACAAAATGGCGCAGCGCATCAAGTCAGATGCATCACCTATCAAGTACAGTCAAACCTCAGGTCACGAACGTCCCTATTCACAAACAAATTTTGCTTTGATTCGCGAACGCACAAACTGGCGGGCTTCCGCACCACGTGAGGCGTGCGGCAGCATCGGTTGTACTCAAGACGGCACGCTGTGAACATTGTCATTGCGTTGTGTTGATACGATTTCTTTTTTTGCATTAAATTAACCCTCATTATGGCTCCCAAGAAAGTGAAGCGTTACTGATAGTGCTCCTCCTCCATCCACATGTGCCAGCAACCATCTACCACAAAGGTAAAGTGTACTGTAAAATTATTATGTTTTATTTTAGTATTACTGTATTTTTCTATACAGAAGGTCATCATTAATTCCTTTCTGTATTTTTTTTTCCACACAAACCCATAAAAAATTACAAAAAAAAAAACCCTTTCTGGGGCCGGTGAATGGATTAATTGGATTTACATTAATTTCAATGGGAAAAATTAATTCGGTTCGCGAACGGAGTCAAAGAACGAATTAAGTTTGTAACCCGAGGTACCACTGTATTTAAAAAACAGAAATGGCTAAAAGAGTATAGCTCCTCCCCCAATATCTCCTGTTCCATACTCCAGCCCAGTTGGTGGCGGTAATGCACCTTTAAGTTGGTTTGCCAACCACCAAAAAAAAACACTCTGAAGAGGAAGATGGCAGAGCATGTTGCCAAACCAACCAAGGGGAAATAAACCCAAAATAAGGAATAAAAAAGTATGATCGTAAGACCATATCTTTATTTTTCATTCAAGAAGAATTATAGCATTTTTTCACAAACTGCTACTGTCATTTCACCGGTTTGTTTACATTCTGAGCAGAAATGATTTTGATGGACGTTTTGTACAAAGTTTTTATTTATCGAATTTGCAATAAATAAAAATGTTTCTCAAAAGCCAGTGAATGAGTGGAATAACTTATTCTACCTACAATCTCATCATACATGGCTTATAACCAACTCTGCGCTACGCGCCTCGGCCATCAGCACATGTACAACTATTTTGTAGAATTTGTATATTTCTCAAATATACAAATTGGTATTGGTCTTAAATTCTATAAATCGGTCGGGCTCTACTGCTTAGAGAACAGACCTCATATAGAGATTTCATTTTTCCAAAGGTGAAATTCTTGCTAATGTTTTTCTTTCTTTCTTTCAGACAGTAGACATCCATTTTACATAAAATGACACGATTTAGCAACCCAGAAACTCTCAATATTTGAAACACTGCATTCACTTTCAAAATTCAATACCACCTGTTTGTTCATCACTGGATTATCAGCAAAACCTTTGAAAATCACAGAAAACCCTTCGGAAACATTTGAGAGCTTCTTTTTTTTTTTTGATCAAAACACTGGCAGAATTGCCCACCAAGACCATTATACACCCTTAATCTGGAGGGGAATAAAAAAAAGATACATAAATTGTTTTTGTTAAAAACAGACTGAATGAAAGTTTTAGCTTAATTTATCCATTTCCGAAAATATATATATATATTTTTTTTAGAAACCATCTAAAAAAGTCAGTATAGCTTATAAAAGATGCAACTCCATTTTGCAGTCACATAGAAATACAGGAAAAACCCAGCAATTTAAAGCTTTACTTGTGGCACTTCTGTATCTAACTGCAATGGAGACCAACAGCAGAATATTCTTAAATACATGAGAAAATAACAGCATGAGCCAATAACATACTGATAAAGTGCCTCAAATCTATGACCTGGTAAAAGATCAATAAACCCCTATTATTATCATCATCATTATTAATAATAATTCACTCTTTATGGCAAACCAAAGCCAAGTCTATTCAGGTTTCTGTTTACAGAGTAGAGCTTAGATCTTGTGGTATGCAATCAACTTTTAATAACGAAACTCTGATGTGGAAGTGATTTGATAATTTTACCCAAAATAATTGTTCTGCAACCTCTTACCTTCGGCCATGTAGCTAAGGGCTGAGAGCTATTCAAAACCAGCTTTATTTAAATTAAGAGTCGAGTTGAATTTCGCCAATTACTATTGTTCCACCACAGTAAATCCTTCTCGTAATCCACTTTAACCTACATTCTAATAAAGACTCACTCCGAATAACTGATCTCAACCCTTTCGAAATCAAAACACGTCAGGGGGTGTATTTAACATAGCCCTCAGCCCCTTTATGGCCGTTCACAGCTCCTGTACAAGGGAATACAAGTGAATATAGCATGCACACACACATACACAAACTTACCCCATGCCTCCACGGCTCATTCCCCCACGCATTCCTCCTCTCATCATGCCCCGGTCGAACCCCCCTCTGCCGCGTCCGCGGTTTTCCCCCCCTCCCATTCCACCACCATAACCACCAGACTCGGAGTAACTGCCATTCGGGTGGTCCTGCCTGTAATTACCTGAACAAACAAAATGGAGGGGACATACATATTAATCACAAAAGCTTAACATTATGCTTTGTGGCTGCAGCTTGTCTAGGCTGAAACCACTTGTGTATATCCCACCCTACCATACTGATAGGGCGGTTTGTAGACGTTTTGTCGATAAGCACCTCCACTGCTGCCCTGCTGCCCATACTGACTGGCAGGAGGCTGGCCGTAGGACCCAGACGGCGGAGGATAGCTGGAAGGCGGAGGTTGCTGCGGAGGCGGGGCTTGCTGCTGGTATCCGCTTTGCTGGCTGTAGGAGCTCTGCTGTCCGTAGCCACCCTGCTGGCTCTGATAGCCGCTCTGCTGCTGCTGGGAATACGAGTTCTGTTCATACCCCGGAGTCTGCTGACCGCCAGAGCTGTAACTGACAGAGAATAAAGCGATGCAGTTAAAGCCATTCACGACAGGACGTGCTCCTATTCCAGAGGTGGGACTACTTTTATACAAAAGCCTCGAATGCATCCTATCCTTGGGGAATAATGGCTATTCAGAAGCACGGTGGTTCTTTAAGCGTAGCAGTGTGGTTCTAATCATGGATTAAAAATCGCTCCAGTACCTGGGAGGAGCTGAAGAAGCAGCAGCCTGCTGCCCGTATCCGGTGTAAGCAGGCTGGGCTCCGTATGCAGCCTGGCTGCTGTAAGAGGCCTGACTAGTGCTGGAGGAGGCAGAGGATGCATCATAACCGCTGCTTCCATAACCCTGGACGGGCTGAGTGTAGCCCTGAGGGGCGGCCGGAGTAGCGTTATAACCACCTGGTTATAAACAGGTGAAGGTTTTATAATTTAAAATTATCCGAACACAAGTCACAAGGGTTTCCACACACACACACACTTACTATTCCATATTGTGGGTACATTTAAAGATTCAATTCGCCTGATAAATAAGCAGCATAATCTCAACACAAAATAGGTCAAATAGTTAATGAGCATTACAAACAAACCCTCACCACTGGTGGGTGGCTGTTGTCCGTATGAAGACCCGTAAGGCTGCTGGCTGTACCCTCCAGAGGAGCTGCCGCTCTGGGAGTAAGCTGAATCAGCAGGCTGGGTGTAGGAGCTGTAGCCTTGCTGCTGACCATATGACTGCTACACACAAATCAATAACGGCAAGGCCACAATTAAGAAAATGTGAAGCATAGCTCATAGAAACCAGATACTGATTCGACACTTCAAACTCTTTTACTGAAGAGCTTTCTAGTTCTAGAGAAAACGAGCGTGAAATTTACTTCTGAAACCGGGCAGTGACTTACCTGGGTACCTTGCTGATAGGCCTGAGCAGGCTGGGCAGCATAGGAACCATACCTGAGCACAAAATCACACACGTTAACAGAACTACTACACAGTAAAATCAAAAGGGCACACCATTTAGCACCACCGTCACAAAAGTATCTCAGAACTACAGACAGAAGTGTAAATAGTACACAGTGCAAGACAACACATTACAAGCCAGTAGTAAACTAAAGAAAACATGATCCGCAAAACAAATAAACGGAGGGGAAAATATTCTCTTACCCTTGCTGGCTTCCAGCTTGTCCGTAACTGTTATAATCTGCAGCAAATAAAAACTCAACATTAGTCATTTTTACAAAAGTTACACGGTTGCACCACTCACAAAAGGACCAAAGAGCAACTGGTCATTTTCCAAACACGTTTTCCAGAGACACAGTGATAACTTTTCTTTATTACGATGACCTGTGACTGGAATCAGCTCATTTGAAAAAGTTCAGAATCTTGTAAAAAACACTTAATAATCACAAGATTTCTGCTTTTCAATTTATTTTTAGAGACATTAGGCAAGCCATAAACCATGATATTCTAGGAATATAATCCATGATGAGTTTTTTTTTTTTTTAAAATAAACCCATCAATTTACAAACGAACTAGAAAGCGTAAACTCAACTTTTCCCATAACATGAAAATGATTGACGCCGACACTGGAGACTCCTTCCATAAACGTTAAACTTTCTTTATTGAGAAACGTCACCATATTAACAATATATTTTTCTTTTTTCAGAATAACATGCTAACAAACCATAAATTTGAGGCTGACATTTTTTCAGGAATCCTTTGGGTCACAGGACTCCCACAGGATGGGACTCATAACAGCAGGAGGACTGGTATGGATAAATATGCAGTCTTAATATGAATTAAAAACAAAAAACCCACACAGGACAAAGGAAAGGGATGGGACAGGATTTTTTTTTTTTCTTTTAACTTTCATGAGATTGGGACTGGACAGGAGGAAAATCCACTCCCGTCTCCCCCTCTATGCGAGTAATGTCGAACTTCCACCTTACAAATCCCTGTGAATGAGCCGTTACTATAAAAATTATAAAAGTATTGATAAAGTCAAGTTTATTTGTGTAGCGCTTTTAACAGACACTGTCACAAAGCAGCTTTACAGAAAATAAAGACTTTAAACACGAGTTAATTCTATCCCTAATGAGCAAGCCCGGCGTGATGGTGGTGAGGAAAAACTCCCTCCGATGACATGAGGAAGAAACCTTAAGAGGAACCAGGCTCAGAAGGGAACCCATTCTCATCTGGGTGATAACAGATAGTGTGATTATAAATAACTTGCTTCTATGCCCGTGTCCGAGTCAGTCACAAAGTGCAACTGTGCAAAAAAAAAAAAAAGTGAACGCATTTGAACGAGCATGTTTATATAAACCTGTAATCTAAATCACACCTCTAGCTAACCGCCACCATCACTGTATATAAATGCCCTATCATCATAGACTTTGGTTTTATTAGGAATTGTAGGACACAATTATGATGCGCGCCGCTGTCAGGATTTACACTTGCCACGTGCGTATATTAACTGGGGCAAACAGCATTTCATATTTCATGTGGCCGCTGACGGGAACAATTTAGATATTACCGTAAGACAAGCATCTACCCTTCATGATTTCAAATCGTTTTTAAGATTAACTTAATTTCACTCATATATACTACATACTTTATATTTAGAAATATTCTGCTCTTATTTTTTTGCAATTTTATATTCATATTTCTTTATTAGATAGATGTGTGCAGGTCTCTGAAAAACACCATGGTGATGAAAGCCTCCTGTATAAAATACTGCTATAAATAAAAATAAAGGAATTACAGCCAGAACTACTTTCAGAGCTGACGTTATCCTTGACTTGCAAGTGACGACAAAGCAAAACAGAAACCTGTTGGCCATGTTGGTGGATATACAAATGTGGGGTCAAGCAACATTCCATACAAAACAGTCATGCGTGTGCAACTTTCTTTTAGCTATGCCATATCTTTGTGCTGTATATGGCTGTGGTCACTGAGGCTTAGTATGGAGAGGACACGAGCACGGCTGAACAACATAGGCAGGACGAAGAACTTTATTCATCACACGCTTGTGAAATTCCTCTCTGGACTTAACCCATCTGAAGCAGTGAACACACACGTGAGCAATGAGTGCGCACGCGCACACATACCCTGAGCAGTGGGCAGCCATGCTAACAGCACCCGGGGAGCAGTTGGGAGTTAGGTGACTCGCTCAAGGCCTTCCCAGATTAACCTAACTGCAAGTCTTTGGACTGTGGGGGAAACCGGAGCACCCAGAAGAAACCCACACAGACACGGTGAAAACATGCAAACTCCATACAGAAAGGCTGCGAACCCAGAACCTTCTTGCTGTGAGGCGACTGTGCCACCCGGGCTGACCTAACAGGGGCTAAAACCAAATCAGCTCATGTTTGCAGCAAGCATTTTTTCTCGATAATTTCATGGAAGAACCTTATTCCGTATTGCTAGAATTTTGCTATAAAATGAGCATTTTCTTGGAGCGGCACGATGGTGTAGTGGTTAGCGCTGTCGCCTCACAGCAAGAAGGTCCGGGTTCGAGCCCCGTGGCCTGCGAGGGCCTTTCTGTGTGGAGTTTGCATGTTCTCCCCGTGTCCGCGTGGGTTTCCTCCGGGTGCTCCGGTTTCCCC
>JAPFFA010000018.1:37775178-37786131 GCA_026153275.1 Sciades herzbergii
GAACATGCAAACTCCGCACAGAAAGGCCCTCGCCGGCCATGGGGCTCGAACCCGGACCTTCTTGCTGTGAGGCGACAACGCTAACCACTACACCACCGTGCCGCCTCTAGTGAATGTGGATAGAAAAAAAAATACACAAATGAATATCATTTCAAGAAAATAAAAATAAAACAAATGCCAATCAATTCTGCAACAACGCAATAATCCAAAACATCAAGAGTAATTTTTTTTAATGACATTTCAGTTCCTAGACCTATTATATTTCTTTCTGAAAAGAAATTACATTTCTTTTTTATATTTCGATTTGTGACGCAGTGCTGTTGATTAACAGTGTTGAGGAGAAAGCACTTTGAGCTTTTCGGTTTCTCACGATCATGACGAGCTAAGATTTTCCACTTTGAAACAGAAAAAAAGAGAGGCTGGTGAGGGACTGGCTGTTTATAGCTGCTATAATGTAAGTGATAACAGGAACTAGGTTGTTTCACAACTTTAAAGGGGTAAGGTGGTATGACTTGTTCTTTAGTACAGTAAATATAAAACATTGCCATTGTTGGCAGATTGCTGTGAACAGTAACTCCACTTTATATTCTGGGTGCATTTTTAGTAATTTTGTGTGTGTGTGTTTACTGTGTTTATCTGTTCTCTCTCACACAGCACTGCTTACTCCTGAGGAACTCAATACGATCCAGCGTCTGACTGGCTGTTCCGCTCAATCCACACCACCTTCATGCAGAACAATTCAGAATCTGAACAAATATCGCACAGCCTCCGGAGTCTGCAACAACCAGTGAGAGACACATCACACCAGGAACACTCATACAAAGGAGATGGGTTCAGTCTTAAATAATTACATACTACCACTGTCACCATGCTATTCAAGGTTCTATTACTGTAATAGACACACACACACACACACACATATATATATATATATTTAACAATGATTCGCTGAAGGTGAATATCGGTGAATAATATCCGAGGTCAAGTCGACATTATTATTCACTGATATTCACTCAGCCTGAGGCGGATAATTGTTTTAGTATAAATACACAGGTGATTATTTTTTTTAAATTAGAATAAAAAATAATTTATTTCACTCTTCAAAAGCAGCATGTAAATGTAATAACGGCACGGCACAGACTTGTCACTTATCTACACCGAGTCACATAAAATACTTTGTTTTGAAATCGATAAAATAAATCACAGTTCCACCTTACCTTTGAATAGCTTTAGACCAAACTTCAGAGCATCTTTAGTGCTTTTAGGAACAGCATTTTCTTTCATCATTTGTAATTCTTCCGCACTTACGGTGACAAAGCGATTGGCCGCCATTTTGCCGAGTCGCTCGAGGTGATTATAGAGAAATAGTCCAAATTTCTCAACCAATCAGTGCACGTGATTTTCTATAATCACCTCCGTATTTATATTAAATGTACATATTTTGGCTCTAAGGTTAAAAAAATTGCTTGTTTTAAAAAATCTCCATACATATCATGGGTTTAGTTCCAGATCCATATTGCCACTCATATTGTCACACACTTTTTGATATGGTTTACTGGGAAAAAGTGGCTTTCTTATTAGAGATCTAGGTTGATACCTGATATCTCACAAGCTGCTTTGTGAAAATATCTGCTTTAAAAAACACTATATAAATACATTTGGATTTAATTCAACTGAATTTCCTTGAGTCATTTCAGCGGTTTGAGCTAATGCTTAATGCTGTGATATAAAAACTTATTCTATCTGCATTCACGAAATATGAACAATCGTGAGCTCTGATTAGCTACTCTACTAGTAGGATATCAGTTCATATACCATGAGTAGAGAAAAACAAAATGGCAGAGCATGTTGCTGAACCCACTGAGGACGGAATAAAAACTACTCGAAAACAAAACCCCAAAAAATACAAAAAAAAGCAGCAAAAGATGGAATGAAAGTGTCTGATGGTAAGAATGTATCTTTTTTTATTTTTCAAGAATTATTATTATTGCATTTTTCACAAATTGCTCCTGTCACTTCGTCGATTTGTTTACATTTTAAGCAGAAATGATTTCGTCGGACGTTTTGTATAAAGTTTTTATTTATCAAATTTGCAAAAATTAAAAATAAAAATGCTCTGTTTTTCAAAATCCAGTGAATGTGGATAGAATAAAACAGTTATTCCACTCAATCTCGTCATACATGGATTATAGCCAACTCGGCACTACCAGCCTCGTCAGCTATCAGCTCATGTATGACTTGATTTCGTGGAATAATTGTTAATTGTGTGTGACTGTTGTTTTAATTCGATAGGAATAATCCACTTCAAGGTGCTTCAAACACACCGTTTGCCCGCTGGCTGCCTCCTGTTTATGAAGATAATATCTCCCAACCTAAAGGATGGAACCCAGACAGAACCCATAATGGTTTTCTGCTGCCTCTGGTATGACAGGAAGTTGTAGCTTTTTAAAATTCCACTTTGATTTTAAAATGCATTTTGATCACTGACCGAGGGAATCGATATAGTTCGGAAAATGTTTTATATTTAAAAATAAAAATGTAAAGGTTGCAATTGCCTCAGTATTCACCTCCATTTCTGTAACATTCTTTAATTTGTTCCTGTGCAATCAGAAGTCAGAAAAGCAACCACAAGGCCAAGGGTAACGCTTAACATGATGCTACCATCACCATGCTTCACTGTAGCACTGGTGCTCTTACAGTAATGAATAGAGTTAAGGTTACACTGAACATAACACCTTACGCCAAAGCCAAAAATTCTCCAGCATACCATCTGTGGATCATAGTGTCTGGTCTATGGTTGTCCTGTCAGCGTCTTTTCCCATCTGAGCTGTGGCTCTCTCCAGCTCCATTAGACTTACACTTGGCCTCTGGGTTACTTCTCTGGTTAATCCATTTTTTAACATTTCGGCTGGTTTTGGATTCAAAATCATTTATGCATTACTCATTTACTCTCTTCTTTTAGAACAGTTTCCTTTTTCCAAAAGCAGAATATCAGTATTTGTCCTCTCCCTGGTTTGCTCATCTAGGTAAGGCTGGTGTCAAACCGCATTTTCAGCACACTGGACCAAAATGTTGAGGAAGACGGTGAGTACACGGACCTCATTACCTTGTTTGGTCAGTGGGTCGACCACGACCTGTCCTTCACTCCAATGTCCCCCAGCATCCGGTCCTTCAACAACGGCATCCACTGCGATGACAGCTGCGAGCGCTCCGAGCCGTGCTTCCCCATCCAGGTTACAACACTCTTTTATTACACCTTAAACTTCAAGTGCTTTGCTCAGTTTCATTTGAACATGAAGAAAATAAGATATTGGGCCTTATTACATGTTGCATGTTCAAAAAGGTGTTACAAATCGGTGTTAACACTTGTGATTTCAAGGTGTGTGTTGTGTTTCTGAATTTTAATGTTCAACTCTTGTTGAGAGAGGATTACACTTCTGGCATTCCTTTGACACATTTATTTTGGATGAATTTGACTTCAATAAATCTTTCACCGAGTAAATGGCAAAATAATGATTTTGCTATACTTATTTATTTGTTTATTTATTTCCCTTGCTACACAGGGGCTTGACGTGATTTCCTGGGAAGCTTATTCAAATTGTTAACACAATCACGGCCCAGTTAATACCTTCTAATAAAATTCATTTTAAAAACATTAATTATGTGCAATGCATCATATACAATGTAGTAATTCCTCGACGTAGAGCTCAAGAGTAAATTACGTACATTATATTACAGGCATTTCACAGACGCTCTTATCCAGAGTGACATACAACATACCCAGAGCAGCCTGAGGAGCATTAGGGGGTTAGGTACCTTGCTGAAGGGCACTTCAGCCATTCCTGCTGGTCGAGGGAATCGAACCGGCAACCTTTTTGGCACAAGAAAATAAACACGGTTTTAACACTATCTGATTTGGGTGCATATGTATACAAGTTCTTCAGGTAGTTAGTTCTAGTTAGATGCAAGATAAAAAGTAGACAGCATGAAAAAAAGCACTTAACCTCAGCAACACGTGGTCAAATCAGGTTGTTCTACTTGGTACCACTAGCCAAAAAAACAAATCATCCACTGTAAAAGATACAGGATATAAAAAGATCACACACAGCCATACAACTCATTCATGAAATGTCCCACTCCTTCTCTAAGACTCCAACATCCATTCACAAGCTGCCAGATTGTGCTTAACTCAGCTCTGAATCAACAAATCTTATTCTTTAGCTCATCTGGCCATAAGGCCAATGAGCTGTTGCCATGGCGTGGCGTCCATTGTCCGTCCATCCATCGTCCACAATTCAGTTAAATCGTATCTCCTCTGTCAGTTCTACATGGATTTCTGTTCTGATTGTTTTTGTTTGAAAGAACGCATCACTCCGCACAAAACGTGGTGGTCGTTTTGTCAAATTTTTTGCTAACGAGTTAGCAATTAGGTCAAATTAATGAATTTTCCAGACCTCTCAGTAGAATTGTATTTCCTCTCTCATTTCTCATCCGATTCCAGTTCTGATTGATGTTTTTGGGTAGCTCTTCCCTTAAGGAACAAAACTTGTTTGTTTGTTTGTTTGTTTGTTTGTTGATTTCCTGTTGTAAACAATTTGTTGACAACTTTGTTTATTTTCAGTTAAATCATATCTCCTCCCTTAATTCTCCACAAATTTCAGTTCTGATTGTTTTGTTTGAAAGAACTCATCACTCTGCACAACACTTGGTCATTGTATTGTCAAATTTTTGCCAACGAACTGCTAATTAGGTCACTTTAACGTGTTTTGGGACTTCTCATTAGAATTGTATCTCCTCTCGCAGTTCTCATCCAATTTCAGTTCTGATTGACGTTTTGGGTAAAGCTTCCCTTGAGGAACAAGACGTGGTCATTTGTTTGTTGATTTTCCTGTTGTCAACAATTTGTTTACAACTTTGTTTATTTTCAGTTAAATCGTGTCTTCTCCTTCAGTGCTCAATGGATTTCAGTTCTGATTGTTTCTTTTGAAAGAACTAGACCTTCTGCAAAAAACTTGGTCATTATATTGTCAAATTTTTTGCTAACAAATTAGTAATTAGGTCAACTTAGCATAGGGCGGCACGGTGGTGTAGTGGTTAGCACTGTCACCTCACAGTAAGAAGGTCCTGGGTTTGAGCCCAGCGGCCGGCGAGGACCTTTCTGTGTGGAGTTTGCATGCTGTCTGCGTGGGTTTCCTCTGGGTACTCCGGTTTCCCCCACAGTCCAAAGGCATGCAGGTTAGGCTAATTGGTGCCTCTAAATTGAGTGTGAATGGTTGTGTGTCTCTATGTGTTAGCCCTGTGATGACCTGGCGATTTGTCCAGGGTGTACCCAGCCTCTCACCCATAGTCAGCTGGGATAGGCTCCAGCTTGCCTGTGACCCTGTAGGACAGGATAAGTGGCTACAGGTAATGGATGGAAGGGTCAACTTAGCATATTTTCTTCTGACTAGAATTGTATTTATCATGTGAATTCAGTTGTATCTTGTTTCTTGATCGATGTTTTGGGTCGATCTTCCTTCCGGGAACAAAACTTAGTCCTTTACTGATTTTCCTGTTGTGAACAGTTATGTCGTGGAGGTAGGTCCTCTCTCACATTGTCAAATTTCAGTTCTGTTTGATGTTTTGGTCATCATGGTTGTTTTGATGGCAGGCCAGATGAGCTACTATGTCCTTGACGTTCTGGTTTACAACATTTTACTTAGATTCCTTCAGATGACCCACGCCTACCCTCCAATTCCAACAGCTGCCTCCCGTTTTTTCGCTCTGCACCCACCTGTGGCTCTGGGTACAGTGCGTACATGTTTGGAGGTGTGCCGCAGGTGCGAGAGCAGATCAACACTCTGACGGCATTCCTGGATGCAGAGCAGGTGTACGGCTCTGAGGACGGACAAACGAGAGAACTCCGCAACTTCTCTAACGATGAGGGCCTCCTGCTTGTCAATGACAAATTCCAGGACAATGGGTATGAGCTGGTGCCCTTCACCAAGGTGGTCAGCAATAGCTGCAGCACACGCAATCGCATTCAGAACACCACAGGCCTGGAGGAAGTGCCGTGTTTTACTGCAGGTGGGTTTGCAATGAAAAACACTGACATTCATGAGTAACAGAAAGCAAACCAGGATAAATATTTAATAAACTGTAATTAACAATAAAGAAAATACATACATATTTTTCTCAGTCAAAAATATATGGACGTAGACGAGTCTTGTAATTGAGTTGGTTGTCAAGTCATTAAGCACAATAATGACTCCTGTTTATTTATAAAGCAATAAAATCAATTTAGAAATGGACTAAGAAGCAGATAGAATGGTCAGATAAGTGAAAGGCCAAATAATTAAGATTGGTTGATGTGTGCAGGTGATAAGCGTCTGAATGAGAACATCCTTCTCAGCTCAATGCACATACTCTTCCTGCGAGAACACAACCGGCTCGTTCGTGATCTACGCCGCATAAACCCAGAATGGAACAGTGATAAGCTTTATCAGGAAGCTCGCAAAATCGTAGGAGCCTATCAGCAGGTATTGCACACATACACGCACGCACACACTTATTACATATATATCAAGTATTATTCTATCCACATTCACTGGATATGAGCAATTGCGCACTCCGATTGGCTACTCTACTACTAGGCTATCAGCTCATATACCGTGAGTAGTGAAAAACAAAATGGCGGCGCGTGTTGCTGAACCAACCGAGGACGAAATAAAAACTCTACTTGAAAACAAAACCCCAAAAAATACACAAAAAAGCAACAAAATATGGAATTAAAGCATTTGATGGTAGGAACATATTTTTCAAGCATTATTATTACAGCGTTTTTCACAAATTGCTACTTTCATTTTGCCAGTTTGTTTACATTCTAAGCAGAAATGATTTAGTCGGATGTTTTGTATAAAGTTTTTATTTATCAAATTTGCAAAAAATAAAAATAAAAGTGCTCTGTTTCTCAAAATCCAGTGAATGTGATAGAATAAAACAGCTATTCCACTCAATCTTGTCATACATGGCTTATAGCCAACTCTGTGCTACGCGCCTCATCGGCTATCAGCTCATGTACGACTCGATTTCATGGAATAACTGTTAAATATGGTCAGAAATCAGATTATTTGCTGTTAAAATGTTTAATTTTTCCAATCAAGGTAAAAAAATTACACAAAAGGTCAGACAACAGAAATATAAATTTAATGTTTTTTGACTTTAATTAAAAGGTTCGACTTTTCTTTTGAATGAATGAATGAAATAAAAAATCCAATGTTTATTTAATTTTGGCAGGATATATTTGCCTATTACTGTGGCAAACTACATTTTATGACTACTGGTCATTCCAAACTGCAATAATTCTTCATATTTTCTTGAATACAACAATAGTATGTTATTATCAGTAAAGCTAGAAATCCATGTTTTGTATCGATCCCAAGTTCTAATCACTCAGCCAAGACATGACGGCTTGACAGAGGATTTAAGGTTCAATGACATCAATGACGCTGACAGCAGAAAGTTTTTAAAGGGATCCTCCAGTGGATTTATTCTCAAACTTATTTTAAGTAAAAGTAGTTGCAGATTTCAAAAATCAAACTTTCATTTTCGGAGACAAAATAGTGTTCGAGAAAAATGAATTTTCTTTAAAATCCCAGATTGGCTTCCTGCGGTGGTGATGTATGCAATGACGTCATGTACCTGGATTAGACATGAGACCTCGCACTGCAAAATCTTTTTTACATGATCTACAGAAAGTGTGTGTGGCAAAGTGTGTGTAGTGTGCGTGGCTGCACGCTCTAAAATTTCAGTTTAAAATGGCTCAACTTGCAGTGCGACATGATATTTCATGCTCTGAAATCTTTTTTTATATGATCTACAGCTGGTGCTGGGTAGATTAACAAAGAGAGTGTGTGGCATAGTTTAAACTGATTTTAGAGCATGAAGTGTCATGTTGTACTGAAAGTTGAGCCATTTTAAATCAAAATTTTAGAGCGTGAAGCTTGTGCTTCCTTTTTAGCATCATTGTGGCATGTATATGCTACACAATGAGGCATACTTATTTAAAAACTGATCAATTTGGTAAAAATACTTGTAAAACTAGCAAAACTACGATGTGAACAGAGAATATAAACAGCTGAGTTGCTCCAAATGACCGCTACATGATGCCATTGCATACGTCACCACTGCAGGAAACCCTTCTGACATTTTAAAGAAAATTCATTTTTCTCAAACACTATTTGTTCTCTTAAAATGAAAGTTTGATTTTTGAAATCTGTGACTACTTTTACTTAAAATAAGTTTGAGAATAAATCCACTGGAGGATCCCTTTAAGAGAAACAGAGTTGATGAGTTTGTTTAACGTCACTGTGCGAGAAAACAGATCGACTGGGATTCCAGCTAGACTGGCTCTGACGTGTTAACTAGCGGACGCTGATTTCAATCCTTCAGATGTACATAAAATACATAAGGCAGAGTGAGATCAATGTCATTCACATTGCCACTGACCAGTGTATTAGTAAAACCTTTTGAGCCAGAGAGATCAGTGATGAAGTCTACTGAGAATGTATGACCAGGAATAGTGAGGAATAGGAAAGGAAGAAACCACCAGAGACTATTATCTACCCATTGTATTTGAGCTGTGAAACATGAGACAGGCATGGCCGATGGTTTGGTCATGGGGTCCTGCTTCTTCTCATAGAACAGTGATAAGACATCAGCTTTAGTGTTCTTGATCCAGGGCAGATCCAGTAGGTGAAAGGTATCTGAAGCATGTTAAAGAACAGGGCTCACTTGGAATGTTTTGGCTGTGTCTTACAGATCATAGTATATAGGGATTATCTTAAATACATCGTTGGGACAAGTGCCATGCAGAACTTGCTTGATAGGTATCCTGGCTACAACTCCAGGGTTGACCCGTCCATCGCTAACGTTTTCGCCACCGCTGCTTACCGTTTCGCCCACGTCACCGTCCAGCCCTTCATCTTCCGTTTGGACAAAGATTTCAAGGAATCTCAGGAGTTCCCCAGCATCCCTGTCCATACGGCCTTGTTCGCACCATGGAGAATTATATTTGAAGGTGGGTTCTCAAAGATGGTGTCTTTTTTTTGCAATGTCACTTAATATATGATTATCCCATAATAAAAGGAATAAAATACACTAGATAGAGACTGTGACTAAAGTCACAGCAATTTACGCTAGCTGTTACAAACTGGAACGTCTGGTCACCATACCCTATAGATCTGGAACAGTAAGAGAGAGAATGACGCTTAGTGAGGAAAAGTTGCGCCCTGCCACCCTGAACAAATTCAAAAAATAATAATAATAATTGAAAAAAATCATGGAAATTGACAGAGTAATAAGTGATTTAAAAAAATCAAATTTTTCATGGCTCATTCTGGATCAGTGATCCGGATCAGCACCAAAAGTCACAGCAACGTAACTCAGCCCAGAGGTATTCTTCATGCGAAATTTGGTGATGATTGGTTGAAAACTGAGGTAGAAATAGAGTCCTAAAAAATGCTAGAAGAAGATAGAGACTGTGACTAAAGTCACAGTAATTTGCACTAGCTGTTACAAACTGGGACTTCTGGTCACCGTACCCTATAGATCTGGAACGATAAGAGATAGAGAATGACACTTAGTGAGGAAAAAAGTCCATTTTTCATGGATCATTCTGATTCAGTGATCCAGATCAGCACCAAGTCATAGCAACTTAATTCAGCCCAGAGGCATTCTGCATGTGAAATTTGGTGATGATTGGTTGAAAACTGAGGGAGAAATAGCGTCCTAAAAATGTTAGGAGAAGAAGAAGAAGAAAGTAGAAAGATCCTGAGTGAGAGTAAAAATTTGCACCAGCGCTGCTAGCTCAAATTAATTAGTATAATACAATATAATAAGAGATGCTATGGTGTGTTCAATATGGTAGTTGATTTATGTTGTCGAATCATTCTCTACTCTTCTTCATGACCGTATCAATGTCACTTGTTCAAAAAACTTGAATTGTCATAAGAAGTGTATCGAGAAGCATTTTATGATACAACCTCAGTTTCACATGAAACCCTGCCCCCAGGTGGGATTGATCCTTTGATCCGGGGGGTGATTAGTAGTCCGGCTAAGCTGAACAAGCAGGACAGCATGATGGTGAACTCGCTGAGAGAAAAACTGTTCATCTTCAGCAGCAAAATCGCCCAGGATCTGGCTTCCCTCAACCTGCAGAGAGGCCGAGACCACGGCCTACCAGGTATACACATGCACAGGTTGCACACTGAAAGACTGACAGACAGGCTGAAAGTAAAGGCAAACTGACGGACAGATAAGCTGAATAGATAGACTGAATCGATAGACAAGACAAAGACTGATACAAAGACAGACAGACAGCTTCACATGTTCAGCACATTGTTGAATGCATTATCTTCTGCCCATTAGGCTATAACGCATGGCGGAGGTTTTGTGGCCTGTCCGAACCAAAAAATGTCACTGAATTGGAATCTGTGCTGAGTAACACAGAACTGGCACATAAACTCATCGAGCTCTACGGCTCTCCTGATAACATCGACATCTGGGCAGGAGGCCTTGCTGAGCCGTTCGTCCCTGGAGGTCGAGTCGGGCCAGTGTTCTCCTGTATCATTGCCACCCAGTTCCAGAAGATTCGCCAAGGAGACAGGTAATGTTTTGTTTTCAACAAAATCTTCTTCTTCTTCTTTTTCTTCTGGCTGCTCCCGATTAGGGGTCGCCACAGCAGATCTTTCGTCTCCATTGCTCCCTGTCTTCCACATCTTTCTCTACCACTCCTGCCACTTTCATGTCCTCTCTCACTACATCCATGTATCTCCTCTTTGGCCTTCCTCGTTTTCGTTTGCCTGGCAGCTCCATCCTCAACATTCTCCTTCCAACTTGCTCTGCATCTCTTCTCAGGATGTGCCCATACCATCTCAGTCTCATCTCTCTTAGCTTAATGCCCAAGCTCTCCAC
>JAPFFA010000018.1:37855329-37867084 GCA_026153275.1 Sciades herzbergii
TCTCGAGGTTTCTTCCTCATGTTGTCTGAGGGAGTTTTTCCTTGCCACCGTCGCCACAGGCTTGCTCGTTGGGGATAGATTAGGGATAAAATTAGCTCATGTTTTAAGTCATGAGCTATTGAGCTCATGAGCTGCTCCTGGGTGATGTAGCATAGCTGCCCACTGCTCTGGGTATGTATGTATGTGTGTGCTCATTGCTTCAGATGGGTTAAATGCAGAGGAGGGATTTTGCTGTGCTTGAGTGTACATGTGACAAAAATAAAGGCTTCTATGTGTAGGAAATTATCACACATAAGCATTTATGATTTGCCGTTTCTGTAGTTCACCTTTTTAGGTGTGTCATAGCCGGGATGGATATGAGCCATCCCCTTTTTTTTTGTCATTTTAGTGGTACAGCAAAGGAAACAAGTTTTTTCATAGCTTAATGACTAGATTTAGATTTAATTTTGATTGTTTGCTTTAAACAAAGATCTTGGCAGCTGCAGCTTGTTTTTAAACAGGCCCATGCGGACTTGTTTTTCTACCCACTACCTTGGTCTAAATTAGCTGAATATAGCATAAAACCTGAGCCTGGCTACCCTGTTCTCATTCAACAGGACAGTTTTGTTTTTGTTGTCGTTTCCATTAGTCACCATTGTCTATTCAGGTCCACAACTACTCCATGAAACTTTGAGGATCAACGTCTTCAAGCTGGAAATCACCAAAATGGTTCTTAACTTCAAACATGCATCACTACAGATGGGCATTAGTGCTCTGAACGCGTGCATACACACACAAACACACGGGGCTGGATGAGATTTTGGGCTCCCAGGGTCGCATGGATATAAAAGTGTGTTTCAGCCAAAAGTTTGAAGGCAGTAGCAACTAAATTGAACCTTGACCACTGTGTGTTTCTCTTTCCCACACTGAAGGAGATGTAATCTTCCACACCTCAAAGATAACATGCTTTCCCATTAGAATTGAAGCCTTGTACAGAACAAAATTATATCCTATGGTTTAGGCAGCTCCAAATCATGACATAATGCCTCAACTGCCTTAAATGTACGTTTCATAAACCAGAGAAGCTCTTTATCTCTCTGTCTGAGACGAAACAAGCACCCGTTTACTCAAGGTAGATCATACTGTTTGGGGATTTAACACTTTAAGGTTTTTAATGTGTTTTTATTTTGGGTTTAAGCTTAATCTCTGAAAATGTTTCTTAGAAGAGCATAAGATGTGCAGCTTGATGACTGGGAGTGTGTGACAGTGTATAATTATCAGTGAGGGTGTGTGTGTTTGAGTAATGTCTGTGACTTGCTCTTTCACACATGGTTTCACAGATGTTCTTTTGTTATCACAGAAAAAGTAACTGAAATGGTGAGATAATTCAAGTACACATTTAATGTTTTACTCTACTTCTGCTCATGGTGTAAAATGTATAACGGCCCTAACACAAGCTGTTGAATTTCTTTTTCACTCCTTGTTTTTGGTTCCTTCCAGCTAAAGAAGATCATTAAACCTCCAGAGCTTCCATCAAAGCATGTGAGGAACTGGATCCCCAAAGTCCTGGAACAGAGACGACACGGTCTTGAGGTTTATCTTCAGGTACGGCATCAGCGTTCTAGGGAAATGAGACTGAGGGTATAGGTATATTTTCCGAAAGTCATTCATCATGAGCCTATCGTTTTAAAAGGATACAGTACAATTTCTTATCAACCAAGAGGTGTTTGATGTTGAGGGTTTTTTTTTTTTTTAAATAAACTTGTGTGGCTTGATACGTCCTCTTCTGCTGCTATCCACTGTGCTGCTGCAAACAGGAAATTTCCCCATTGTGGGATAATAAAGGTCTTCTTATCTTTTAAGTTTTGCACTGGGCCTACGTGTCCAAATCCCAAATAAATTAAATATGATTATAATCCCAACCACTCATTATACAACTCAACATTCAAATTTGGGGCCACGCCTCCTTGATTGCATTGCAGTCCATTTTTAGCTCTGTTGTTTTTTCCATCCAGTTTTAGAGATGTCCTCCAGCGTCAGAACCCATATAACCAGGCTGGTTTGTTTTTAGATACTGAACAACGCCACGAAGCCCTCTGAGCAAAGTGTGACAATTTGTGCACGCAGTTTAGATTATGCTAAAACTGGAAGCTCTGACATTACAGCACTTTTTAGCTACATTAGCTTCATAGCCTTTGTGTAGTACTTGAGTAACAAAGTTTGAGCCCTAAACATTTTTGGAACAATGACCTACATTTGAGGAATTTTATGTAGCTTTTTGTCAAATCAATTCTCACTCTTCTATGATAACTGTGTAGATGTGTGTGGGTTTTTTTTTTTTTTTTTTTCTTCTCCTCCTCCCCCTCTCTAGACTATAATCATGGAAAACGAGGTCCTTCCGAAAATATTCCTGGATTTCCTCAACATCCGCCACCTCCCATCCCTGCCAAAGGCCGAGAGTTGTGGGTAAGGAACCACCGCTGGTTTGTAATTTTGGAAATGGAGAATGTGGCCAGTGTGAATCCATCAAGCTTGAGGGTTGTGGTGTTTTTTTTTTTGTTTTTTTTTTCCTTTCTTTCTTTCTCTTCACTGGTTTCTTCTTTTGCTTTCAGGTCATTTGAAACCGAATCCGAGGATTCATGGTATGGCTGTAATTTTATATTGTAGGAAATGTAATTTAAGTTATATATAAATCGGTGCAAGTCTGCATTTAAACAGATGTCATTTATGTTGTAAGTGTAATAATTCTGGGGAAAAGGTCTATGTGGAAATGGCCTTGTGTCCAGTATTGCAGCGTCAACAATATTAATGTGACACAGGCACAAAGAGAAATGTTGCAATGAGTCACACATGCCTGGGCTTTCTCTCTGTCCTTCCCTTCTTCCTCATATATTTTTATTTTATTTTTCCCCCCCTCCTCCTCTCTCTCTGTGCAGTAAACTGACACATCAGCCAGCCTTGCTCTTCCTGAGGGACCCCTATCTGCTTCCTGACACTAACGGTACATGTACATAGCACTTAAAATGTCCTTAAAGGCCCAGTCCCACCCACAATGCCGAGAACTATAATGATAACTAATAAATAAATGGGTCCCCTGCAGTTTATGTGGTCGGTGCTCACACCAGACCGATAACAATACCTATGGCCCAGGCCTGAGTTTATCCGTATCGGTGAGATTGCTTCTGGAGCGATTTCCCCCGGACCTGATCCGATAAAACATCTGACCAATCAGGTAGTTGTTTCCATGTGATGTCTGAACACGTACTATTTTTCCTCGGGCATCTTTGTAGATCTGTGTTGCATCATGAAGTCACAGAATACAGTTTCACGGAAAATTTAAACAAAAAATACAAAGCATGGATCTTTTATTCACGGATGTGATTTTCCCTGAACTATCAAGAGTAAATGAATAAAGTAAGCATATAAATGCAGGCAAGATATTTTAATTATGAACTTCGGCAGTCCAAACATTTGTTTTAGATTTCTTAATTTTTAAATCCATGATGCATCATCCATCTGAAATCCGTAACCAATCTGTAATATACTGAAACATCCGTGACCAACCCGTAAATTATTAGCATCTGTGATGCAGCCGTATTAAAATCTGTAGCCACTCTGTATCTTGTATTCTTTTTTTTTTTATTTCCATAATCCGTGACCTATCCGTATTATATCAACCACTGGAGTGTGTGCATGGGTTGTTTTGAAGTCCAAGCTTGTACAGTACGACCTGGAATAATGTGCTACTACTTGGGGGGGGAAACTCAAATGACTATTCCTAAGTTACATGCGTTTATTTACCTGAGTGTTGGGACCAAGCGATATTATAGTTGTGGTGTGACTGCTCCAGACTGGAACTAAATTCAGGCAGAGGGATAGTTGTAGTTATTATTGGTGGTGTAAGACCGGGCCCTTATTTAAGATGCCCATCATCCTTATCCTTAATTTAGAATTCAGGTCACCCTAAATGAACTAGATTATACAAGTAGAGACAGTGCAAACATGAAAAATTAAAATGCCCTACTACGTTAATTAAGGGTGTAATGATGCATTGTGACACAAAATGTGACCTCGTGGACGCCAGTGAAGCAGACGACTTCTGACAGGATTAATGAAAATACAGCACCGATCTCAAATGAATCAGGACCAGAATCACTAAAAACATTAAATATTTTCAAATTTCAACATGTGATGCGTTTCAGGTTAAAGTTTTCCTTTCGTGTAATAAGATACGACCCTGTATTGTAGGAAGTAGGTATGTAAATGAATCTTTTCATACCAAATTATCAGCGTTCCTTTAACCTCACAAAGCTACACTGTCTTTCAAATACACCTGGTGGTTTTTGCACTGATCCCTTCCTCTTTGTTGTACTGGCTTTTTGTATATAACAGGGTGACACTCGCTCAAAAGGTTTGTTTTATTTCATTTCCAGACACGTTTTCAAACGTCATCACTGAAGGCGTGATTCATGGAATATTCTACCCAGACCTGCAGCCGAGGTAGACCAGCACGTGCTCTCCAGCCAAAATATAAATAACACCTCAGTTTCAAGGACAAAGGGGCATTTGTACTCCAATCATTTATACAAACACTACAAGAACCTAGTCACAAAGTCCACACACTATGATTGTTTTGTTTTTTTTTCTTTTCTGCATGTCAAAGGCCCAACGTTGTGAGTTTATAGAGCATCAGTAACTTTTTCCATCCAGGAAAAAAAAAAGACAGACAAACTGGCATAATTGTGCTGTGAAAAAATTCTTACTACATCAGAATGTAGAGCTGGGTGATAAGAGGGGGGAATATTTTTTTATTTTATTTTTTTTCATGATTTAATGAAACCGTTCAATTACTTATGAAAATATTAAAGGTGCAGTCTGTAATGTTTAAGCCTTTTTAGACCTGTAATTATCACATGTACATGTATCACTATATTGAAATACCGATCATTTGCAGTTTTGGCACTCAGTGGATCTGGCTTTTTTAAGATTTCCGTTAACCTTTTTATTCTGGTGCAGAATTTAGCTCCGCCCACTGGCCTGAACAAAACTGATCAGCTCTGTGCCTTTTCTTTAAAAAAAAAAAAAAACACTCTTAAGGCAAACACATTTTCAGCAGAAAGACTGGCATTGGTTGATAAGGGGAGGAGACTGAACCAATTGGCAATGTGTTCACTGTGACTGCAGTTCGCCTTACAGCCAACAGAGGGTGCTAAATATTATAAACTGCTCCTTTAAATCTTAAACATAGAAATGTAGTGTAAACAGCAACTGAATCGGTTGAATCATTGAATCACTTTCAGTTGTCTTATATGAGGAGTACTAGACTCACAATGCAGGAAGCGCTGCCTTTTCTCTATATTTATTGGTTGGTCAGTTATTTTTGCCCCAGGCATGCTTTGATTGGTTGCTGGGAATGTGTAAAAGATTGTATTTGAGCTCAGAGTTCATTTGACCAACTGACAATGTTAATTTTATCAATGGAAGAAAAATACCAGATTTATTGGTACTTCTAAATATTGCTTATCACCCAGCTCTGTCAGACCTTTCCAAAAAAAGATGTTTCATTTCCATATCATTAATACATATACTGACCATAGAGAGGTGAAATAGTTCCTGTTTGGACCAAACAGACTTTTAACAACTGTAGTGTGTTCACTGAACCTTTATACTGAACATTGTTTTACTGAAAAGATTAGATAACTTGCTTCAACTGTAGCATCACCAATCATGGCATTTATGAAAAAGGGAAATGAATCACAAACTCTTGAGAAACTGTGAAAGAGAAGTTTATCTAAGGGTATAGGTTGGTGGTCTCAATGTCCAGCACTACATGAAGTGGAAATAGGAGTTGGTTTTAAGCGACACTCAGCAAGATGAAATTCATCTCATTCACTTGAGGTGTATTGAATCAAATTTACAAAATAGTTTAGTAAAGAAAAAAAAAAATACCCCAAATGTAGCCAGTCAACCAAGATGTGTTTCAGTCATTTGCTTCTTGGAGCTATGAAGCTAACAGTTGGATTTGCTCTAATCTATTGTTGCATTTGACTTGATGTCATTTTTGCAATCTTGGTGCATTTGACACGAAGTTTGGGGGGCATGGACACC
This sequence comes from Sciades herzbergii, assembly GCA_026153275.1. Taxonomy (NCBI): domain Eukaryota; kingdom Metazoa; phylum Chordata; class Actinopteri; order Siluriformes; family Ariidae; genus Sciades; species Sciades herzbergii. The sequence continues at coordinate 37,861,417 of JAPFFA010000018.1, forward strand.
TCCATGTTCATCTTTTCTTAGCAATAAGCTAGTAAGCCAGTTGTGATAAGTGATGTACATCCTTCTGAAACATGGAGAAAGATATCTCATCTCATCTCATCTCGTTATCTCTAGCCGCTTTATCCTGTTCTGCAGGGTCGCAGGCAAGCTGGAGCCTATCCCAGCTGACTACGGGTGAAATGGAGAAAGATTTAACAAGCAAATGTCTGTAGGTTGGTTGAGTGATGTAAAGCAAATACAACCCCAATTCCAAAAAAGTTGGTACACTGTGTAAACTGTAAATAAAAACAGGAATGCAATAATTTGCAAATCATGGAAACCCGATATTTCATTGAAAATAGTACAAAGATAACATATCAAATGTTGAAACTCAGAAATTTTGTTTTGTGAAAAATACATGCTCATTTTGAATTTGAGGTCAGCAACATGTTTCAAAAAAGCTGGGACAGGGGTATGTTTACCACTGTGCATCACCTCTACTTTTAACAACACTCTGTAAACGTTTGGGAACTGAGGAGACCAACTGCTGTAGTTTTGAAAGAGNNNAAATGTTGTCCCATTCTTGCCTGATATACAATTTCAGTTGCTCAACAGTTCGGGGTCTCCTTTGTCGTATTTTGCACGTCAGACCGCGACAAATGTTTTTAATGCAATGTAGATCTGGACTGCAGGCAGGCCAGTTTAACACCCAGACTCTCTCTCTCACTATAGAGCCATGTAGTTTTAATATGCGCAGAAAGCGGTTTGGTACATTGTCTTGCTGAAAGGAGGGAAGGCCTTCCCTGAACAAGATGTTGTCTTTGTACTATTTTCAATTAAATATAGGGTTTCCATGATTTGCAAACCATCACATTCTGTTTTCATGTTTTTATACAGTGTCCCAACTATTTTGGAATTGTGATTGTACTTGTGTATATGCACGACATAACTTATTTAAAGGTAAGAAGTGTTACTTGGTTTACTTTTGATTCTGTGAGAAGCCATGTTGATTTGACGTCATGTCAAAAAAAAACATGGACAGAACTCCTAGTTGAGAAGACCACCCCAAATTGACTCAGGAATTTCAGTTTGACGTGGTGTTTTCTTTGGTTTTATCCAGTTGGAGATTGGGAGTTACAAGTTGCCATCTCAAGTAAAATACAGCATAGAAAGATGAGCAACAATTCTCTATGTATCAGAACACTAGAATATTATAACAGGCAGCCATATTGGACAACTGGAATCCCCCTCCCCCTTTTCTCTCTGCACCATAGACCCAACCTTTTTAGAGTTGTAGCAGAAAACTGGACGATGATCTAGTTCATACTTTTAAACTTTTATAAACACGGACTAACACTGCGATTTAAGCTGTGAGAAGAAAGTATATGAAGATTTGGTCATGTAGAGAAGCGAGAGTGCTATTGCTTGTTCACATGAGTACCATGGCTCCAGTGCAAAATGAGAGAAGCGAATACGTCTTACCTGATTGACTGACTACATTTGAAGAGGGAAAAAAAAAAAAACAACAACTATAACTGATTGTCTTGTTGAAATGTTCCTTTAGGTGTAATTGTGCCAAATATCAGGTATTGATTCATGACTATTACGTTCAAAACTGTTCGAAATAGTAGATAATGTCTAGGGGTGGAGGATATGTCGTCATATTGATACTCTTATACATGTAGTATGCATCATATTTGGCTTTGATAAAGTACCAAACATACAGTAGCGCTATTTATATGTACACATTTCTATGAAAATATCTAACTAGGAACATGATAAAGGAAGTGACTGGATGTTAAAGTCCAACATTTGAACCAAACATCTCAATAGAGTGGGTCAGTTCTAGACATACTGATGAGACCCAGGAAAATACCCTGAGAAAAGTATCATATACTGTGACTGTCTTATACCACAGCGCTGTTGAATTCTCATTTCTGATTGGTCAGAAGGTGATGAATGATTTCCTCTAACAGCAAACACTAGTGCAGCTGCAAATCGCGGGTTTATATTAATGTGTGCATTCTAATGCGTTCTCGTTTTTGTAGTAATGGCTAATGCACAGGAAGTTTACAGCAGACGCTGCACGTAAATAGATTAAAAATGGGTATTTGTTGTTTTTTTTGGGGGGGGGTTCCTTCTTCTATGAGATGCTTAACATTTTACGGAAGACGTCTCCAGTGTCAGCACTTTGTTACAGTCAGTAAAGTTTCTGATGCAGGAAAGTCTTCATGACGGATGACATTTACATTTATGGCATTTTGGCAGATGCCCTTATCCAGAGCGATTTACATAAGCGCTTTGAATGAGGACGTTTTTTTTTTTTTTGCGCGTGGTTTTTGTTTTATTTTGTCTTAAAGCATTTATAGCTGCTACGACATAACAGAAAAGAATCATCTTGTTTTCACAGATGAACAACATTAAATGCAACTATAAACAGAATTGCATTTTTATTTTAAAAAAAAAAGTAATATTTGGAAAATTGCTGTGGTACAAGAGGAATAAAACACATTGGGATGGAGTGTAATAGGCAAATTAGACAGTAACAGGAACTCTGCTTTATCACACCGCCGTGTTGTTGATTAGTTTCCTATAGCAGCACACCCTAAGGGTTTTACCCTTGAACCCTAATATTGTCAGCATAGATTTATCAGAACTGGAACAAATGCATGCGTCAACACTAGTTCATTATGTACTGGATTGAAACTTGGTCAAGCTGTCTGAAAAGGTCACATGACACGAACACTAAATTTTTAACAGCTGGCATCTTGTTTTGGTTGAAAATTAACATTAAGCAGGGTTTTTTGTTTCCCCCCTCTAGTCATAATTTCTGACATGTCAGCCATGATATGATATGATATGATGTATGTATGTACTATGTGCCATGATACTCAGAAGCCCAGGGTTCCTGGTTGTCAACTCTGAACCCTGTGTAAAGCACTTTAGACAGAACTATGATTGTTATTCAACTGTATAATATTTTAAAAACAGCAATAAAATATTACATTCTAAAAATTGTCACCGTTTTGTTGTAAAATTAGAATGTAAAAAAATATTCTATAGGTAAGGTAAAAATGATTCACGTCCCATTGTAAACATTTCTCATGTCATTACAAAATGCTCACTTTTTTTTTTTTTTTATATAAAACAGAGATTGAGATTGCCTTAATCACCTTACCTGAAGAACACATCTGCTGTACAGTACTGTGTAAAAGTCGTAGGCACCTTATTTCTCCTCCCCCCCGCAATACAAACTTGGTTATAGATTTCTATTTTATGACATCTACATTATCAAGTAGTACAAAAACATTTAAGTTCCAAACATTTGTTCATTTTTTTAGCACAAAATTAAATGTTGCAGAAAAAAAAGGTTGTATCTGAGCAGCATATTACATGAGAGCATCAATAATAATAATAAAGGCTACTGGGTTTTAGTGCAAAATGAAGAAGCGAGTGTGACAAAGTGTCCAGAAGAACTGTGGCTGGTTCTGCAAGATGCTCAGTAATACCTACAGCTCATTTCCGCATAAAACTGCACTCATTGTACCTAAGACTACTTTTTTTAAATGTTGAAACATTTCATTATCTTTAAGCCAACAGTACTGTACATTTCAGATTTGTTCCTTGTGGGCGTGGTCTGTCCAGCTCTAATGATAAATACAGGATAGAGGCTGAGACGCATTAGTGTTATTTCTATCTAAAGCATATTTGAAATTTCTAAGAAAATGGGTGTGGGAGGAAGGCAGTCCTTCAGTGGAATTCAGGTTTCACCATCAGGCTCTCTCAAATGTGCCGCCTTTTTAAAATTAGCATGGTTTAAAAATGCAAAGAACCACCAAGGAAAATTTTAAAGAATATACTCAAGATCCTCGTGAACAGAAGCCAGTTGTGGAGCCAAAAATTAACATTGTGTGTTGCATGTTGCCAGGTATCATATAACTGATTATTCACCTCCATTAAAGAACGATGCACACCACGCTTCATTGTTTTTATTTTTAAAAATTATCTTGTAACTTAACTTGTTCAATGCTCATTTTCACACTATTCCATCATCCGATACTCACATTAACTGCTTCAAAGGGATTTCTCATGTAAACAACCCAGCTACACATCCGAAAGCTTGCTGAAGGATAAAAATACAGCAGCACAATAACATGTACATGTCTATCCTAATGTAACACATTGTTTAGTTTGCATAGTGTGTAACAGTTAGTGTTTGGGGGGAATTCAGATGTTCATTAACATTGTACCCAATTTCATTTTCTAAAATAACAATGCAAGAATTAGACATAATACGTATACTCAAGTTTTGTGTTCTGCTAACGAAATCTGAACACCATATCATAACCGTAAACATTGTTACAGGCTGATCTCGGAATGTTCCCAAATGTTTGGACCTTGTAACACCTTTTAGTAGCTCCAGTCCATGATCTCACAGTTCCCCGTGTCCCATCTCGGTTTTAAGCTGTTCGTTTTGGATGACGTCTGTCTCGGGTGCCTTCATGTTGGCGTAGTCTAGTTCCCTCCTGAGCTGCTCCAGCGGTGGTAAACCGAATATCAGGTTTCTCATCGCGATTGCAGTCATTAGAAACCTACATGAGACAAAGAACCATTTTTATTTCTTTTAAAAAGTGCATTAGAGAAGACCAGAACGTCAAGGATGTAGTAGCTCATCTGACCTGCCATCAAAACAACCATGACTCCCAAAACATTGAACTGTATTGAAATGTGACAATATGAGAGAGGACCAACCTCCATGACAAATTGCGTACAACAGGGAAGTCAACAAAGGACTAAATTTTGTTCCCTGAGGGAAAATCGACCTAAAACGTTGATCAGGACTGAATTTGCGTGATAAATGAGACAATTCTGATGAGAAGAAAATTTAAGCTGACCTAATTACTAATTTGTTCACAAAAATTTGACAATACAATGACCAAGTGTTGTACAGAAGGTCTAGTTCTTTCAAACAAAATCACAACAGAAATCTGTGGAGAACTGAGGGAGGGGACATGATTTAACTGAAAATAAAGTTGTAAACAAGTTGTTTACAACAGGAAAATCAACAAACAAGTTTTGTTCCTCAAGGGAAGATCTACCCAGAACTGAAATCGGATGAGAAATGAGAGAGGAGATAAAATTCTAGTGAGAGGCCTGGAGATTTTGCTAATTTGGTCTAATTACTAACTCGTTAGCAAAAAAAAAAAAAAAATTGACAAAACAATGACCAAGTTTTGTGCGGGGTGAGGAGTTCTTTTAAACAAAATCAGAATGGAAATCCGTGGAGGACTGACTGAGGAGATGCAATTTAACTGAATTGTGGACGACTGACGCCACGCCATAGCAACAGCTCATCGACCGTATGAGCCAATTAAACTATTTTTTTTCCCCCCATGATTCGGTGTCTAATGGTTAAATGGGTTTGACATTTGAAGGATTTCTGCTGATTTTCATGAAGCTCAACATGCTAGATCTACGGTGACCTGTAGAGGGTGTATAAAGTAAGTGACAATAGGTGCATCCTTACCAAACAAGTACTCTGGATTGGAAGCTCGTTTTCCAAACAGGTTTTCTCAGTTTATCATTGAACTAGCCATTGTTTCTTATGTTCTACATATCTCATCTCATCTCATTATCTCTAGCCGCTTTATCCTTCTACAGGGTCGCAGGCAAGCTGGAGCCTATCCCA
>JAPFFA010000018.1:37920975-37953237 GCA_026153275.1 Sciades herzbergii
GCCACAAACAGGAAGTTAATATCACCAACCATTCCCATTTTATTAAGGTGTATCCATATAAATGGCCCACCCTGTATATATTCACGAATAAGTGAAAAATATTTTCAACACGAGAAGATAAACTTCACATCTTCACACCACAGTGTAATGTTCTTTATATTATATGGACACATCCACGAAGACATAAAATATGCAAATTAGTCAAAAGAATTTTACTTTGAACCAGTTGGCCATTTTGACTCTGCATCTAATCAGCGGGAAAACACTGGGAGTGACATCATCGGCGTGAAATATTGGGAATTATTGTACTGTACATTCAGGTCACTTTTTCCGTGGAATAAAAACGTGTCCTATTCCCTTCTAGCAGGTTTCATTAATTTGGTTTGATAGCATGCAATATTGTTAGCATATCGCTTATCCTACGTGTATTAGGTCACTCTACCCAACGGAGAATGAGCGTTGAGTATGGTTTACGATATTGCATGGTTGTCAAGACAACATGACGTCACACGTCGGAGACGTAAAACTTCTGCGCTAGGGAGCGACTGTGACAAACATGGCCACCAGGTTTGCTTCGTTAAATACGGAAGATTTTGAGACAATTTTGAAATAGAAAGACGCACCGAACACCCAAAAGGAATGTGTATGTATAATATTGGCTGGCTTTTTTTTTTTTTCTTTCTACTCGTTCAACGTCATGCTAGCTGAATGGAATATATCTGATATACCACTCAGCGCCAGCCAATATTATTTAAAAATGTCACTCAGATCCGCGATGTATTTCATATGAAAAATGCGAGTTTTTCAACACAAGAAGATAAACTTCATATCTTCAAGCCAAGGAGTGATTTTTCTTTTTATTTTATCGACACATTCACAAACACAAAGTACCCAAATTTATCAAAACAATTCATTGATTTCCTCACAAGTGACGTAGAGATTTATGTCACGGTTTTGGTTTTCCATGTCCCCGATGGAGCTCATATGAAATATGAGTGGTGTATTTCCCAGTAAAACACTCGTGTCTGTATAATATAGACTTTTCTATATAATTTTGATGAATATATATTTATATTGATGTTTCACAGTATGAAAACATAATCCTGGTCCATGTTTTGTCTTTTTTTTTTTTTTTTTTTTATGCCTCTACCATTGAGTAAGAGATTCTCGTTAGTGTGATGTTGCTGAATGTTTGTAGGATTTTATACAGAATTAAGATTTAAACCTAACTGAAAAGATTTTGTAATTGGTCCAAACATGGTCAAGGTCTGAAATAGTGGGTTCTCTTCCGCCCCCCCCCCAATAGCTTCCTTCCTGTTTGTCATACAGAGATGGTCCTTACACCTTCGTGTTCAGGGCGACTTTGCCATCGGTGCATCCATGTGACCGTCAGTGCTTCTGTCTGAGATTGTCCTTAGCACAATATGTCAAGAACAAATGGTTGAATGTTTAAGGTTTTATATGGAAATATTATTGTAACCAGCAGTTGAACTGATTAGATTTTGGACTTGCTGCATACCAAACGACCAAGTCAAGGTCACAGCAAGGTCAAATGTCTGAAATAGTTTTTCTCGAATAGTTTCCTTCATCTTGGTGGTGGAGGCATCACCATTAGCATCAAGTTGGCCTAGGCAACATCCAACAGGTTTTTCCCAGGAAAAGTTTATCAACATGCTTATCAGGAAACCAAAAAAAACGTGAAATCAAACACTTAATAATTATCACTGATCCTGATTGTTGCTGTCCAGACATTTAATTCCAGCATTTTAAAACAAAAACATCTCAGTTCCTGCTTCTGGAACAGTGATCTGTACCAAAGAGAAGCTTGATCTCTTCTCTCTCTATCGCCCCTGCCCCCTGATAATTTTTTATTTTTTTTTAAATTGTGTTGAAACTAATGATCGTAAATATGGAAGTTCTCCGTTTTTCTGTCAGGTCTGTCAGTGCGTGCTGAAGTCCCTTCAAAAATGGCCATCTTTGACGGGAAGGAGCTGACGTTTGAGGAGAGCGATTGGTTCATCGTGAACTTCCTGCGCATGCTGTGGCACTACGGCTTCAACTCGCTTCGCATGCACATGTGGGTGGAGAGCCTTCTGGACAAGTTCATGAGGTGAATCTCCTGGCATTCGTGTAATAACTACACTAAATGCGTGTGTATATATGTATATACTATACATTGTGTTGGGAGATGATTAACTTCAGTAACTGATTTCAGACACTATTATTACTTGGTTACTTGTACTATAGGAAGATGCTGCCAGTTTTCCTTTTGGTAAGAGATGCATTTTCTCACCGAACCGTTCCTTTAATGCAGCCGTCTCGTCCTGACAGGATTTATCAGTACCAGCAGTTCAGCTACTCGTTCTCGAGTGTTGACCGAATGCTCCACGCCATGGGCGGCGACGACTTTCTCGCTCTGCTCAACCAGACGCTGGAGGAGGCCATGCTGGCTCACGGCTTCTCTCAGGCTTTCATCAATGAAATCGTCACCCCGATATCGCGCGTCAATTACGGCCAGAGCGTTCGTCTGCACGCCTTCGCTGGTACGTCTGCACAAATCCTGACACTTTTACATGTCTGCTAGAGCATTAGGCGAGGGTTTGTCTCCTTAGTTGTAATTAGTGCTGTAATTTTTCCTAATATTTTATATTATTACTATTTTTTTTTGGCAGTATTTATTGCTGGCTTCTGTAAATACACAAACAAATGAGCAAAAAGCTCACTATAATTCACTATCGAGGAGAGAAAAATGTCTGATGCAGTCCAGAATAAACCCCATTGCTCAGTAATTTCCCACAGTTCCCCCGTGCAGGTTCCGTTTCCCTGGCGGGTGCTGAATCGGGCCTCTGGGCTGTGGATGGAGGGAATAAGAGAATCTGCTCTGGGCTTCTGTATCACAGCAAAGCCAATCTCATTCCAGCACGTGTGACCAACATCGCTGTCAAAACGAGATCCTCTAAAAGTGGTACAGTTCTCTCTTTTTATCACCTATAAGAAAATCCATGGTTGGTTCAGCTCAGGGAATCAGATCTTCAACGTGGATAATTTTGTTGTCGAATATAGTGACAAATTTAATTCAGTAAATGCAGCAAGGCATTGAATGTCTTCACAGATTATCGCAAATAACAAAAATCTAAGTTATTAGAGAATATTTACATCGAACTCTGAAAGGGGAGGACAAACTTCTGAACTGATGTATGATTTGTGGATTTTATTATCATTTTTTGAACAGCTTAGCATTTTTGTTGTTTTAATGAAGGAACATCGGAAAACAAGGTCTTGCTTCTCTAAATTAAATGCGTAATTTTTTCTTGAACTTTTGCACACAACTGTATATTCAAATGGCAAATCACCCTGACTTCCTCTTTGCTTCTCCAATCAGGCACCACCGCAAACCTTTACGAAGTGAGCTATGTTGAAGATTCTGGCTCCGCCCACTCCCTTTACGATGTTGTGATTTTGGCCACGCCCCTCCACCAGGGTCTGTCCGATATCAGTTTCTCAGGCTTCTCTCCTTCCTTGCCTTCACACTTTCCTGGGCACTACCACCAGACAGTGAGTACGCTAGTCCTCGGGCGTCTCAACGTGTCCTACCTGGACGCCAGCCGGAAACCGGGCGAGCGTTTCGTTTCTGACATTTTCACCACGGATAATGAGAAATTGGGCTTCGCCAGCTTGAGCTCCCTGAACCCTGTCCGCATCACGCCAGGCTACTCAAGCCCTTCAGTCAGCGAAACGGCAGTGTGGAAGGTTTTTTCTCCTAAGCCCCTGACCGAGGAGCAGCTGAGGACGCTGTTTGTCTCCCGAGAGCGCGTGGTGGAGAAGCGCTGGCTGGCTTATCCGTCATACAGAGCGCCAGAGCGTCAAGCTCCGCCCTTCATCCTCCACCACAGCCTCTATTACCTCAGTCCCATCGAGTGGGCAGCGTCGTCGATGGAGATGAGCGCCCTCTCGGCGCAAAACATTGCACTGCTCGCAAAGCATCGCTGGCATGGGGACACGTCGAAGGTGGATCAGGAGGGTCTGCACGCTCGCCTCCGGGGGGAGCTGTAGAGACGCAAGACCAGCAACAATCATGAAATCTAAAATCCACTGGAACTCTGTGTGTGTGTAGTATTTTTAATTTTAAGAAAAAGGTAAATATCATACAATCCAAGGAGGCTTTCCAATCTAATTTCTTTTCCGTGGTTGGGCTTTTTTTTTTTTTGTAGCCACTCAAACTATGCAAGTTAGAGCTACAGGAAGAGTTCAACCAAACTAAATCCCTCCTCTTACCCAAATGTTCTCACTCAACGAAGATACATTTAGTTTTTTGCACTATACACTGCATGGCCAAAAGTATCTGGACACCTGATCATCACACCCATATGTGGTTCTTCCTCAAACCGTTGCCACAAAGTTAGAAGCACACACTTGTATTGAGGGTCTTTGTTTGCTGTAGCTGGAACTCGGAGGTCCAAATCTGTTCCAGGCGTGAGCTCCATGAACATGTTACGTGAAGGTTGGAGTGGAAGAACCTGAGTGTCTTCCTACTTTTGGCTGTATAGAGTGCTTGACTAATAATATGGATATAAGTGAAGGTTCATACTAAGGTTCATAGGGCATCTAATTGATGTAGGACTTAGGATCCTTCAGGGTGCAATAAAGTCACGTGAATGAGGCATGAACAAGAGGTCAGATATCAGAATCAGAATGACTTCCCGGAGGGAAATTCAGAATGAAGCTTGGTGGATAAAAGCAACAAACATGCAGCAGAAAGTGATGTATTTACAGCATTCTCAGTAAACACCTGGTCACGGTGTTGTGGGTGGGTTAAATTTGGCTTCTCATTTGTTTAATTTTTTGGGAAAAAGTAGCTAAATTTGTTAAATATCACAAATGTGTGGGGAGGGGGAAAAAAACCCAAACCTAATAAGCAGGACTGAAATGTCCTGTGCTCTTAGTCTTGACATTTCTACCTCTGGGTGTTTTTCAATGCTTTCGTAGGCATATTTAATTTTAAAAAATCTCTTTAGGATTATGCCATACCCACTTCAGGTTTAAATCCTGATACAGATCCTAATTCGCTACCTCCTAGGTAGTGCAAAGAAAGCTCCTAGGCACCAGTTTAGATCTGTGGGAACAACATGCTCGGACAGATTGATCGATTTGTTCAGTATCTCAAACGATCTTGCCGATATAGTTTCTATCGCAGCACTGTTCTCTATAAAAATGGACAAATTTAGAGAGGGGGAGGAGTCAAAGCTAAAGCCACTTATACCTCCATCTTGAAGCTGAATCAGACTCAGGAATGAGGCGTGGCCGAAAATTTTGATGGTCAAATTGTACCTGGCCTATATGAGACAGTTTTATAAAGCTGTGTGTGTAAAGTAATGCAAGTTATTGATCCAAAGGTGTGTAAGAGGATTTTGATGTACAGTTTTCCCAAGAGGTGGCTGGAGACTTTCATTCAGTATAAACAAACAGTAAGCCAAGGTACTGCATCTGGAGCGGAGGAGATATAAAAAAAAATACTCTGTTTACTTTTGAGAAGCGTAAGAGTCGTAGCCATTTTAGTAGTTGTGCAATGATGACAGAAGTAAAATGAGATAAAAATGAAACAAAATACAGTGAATGTCATCTTGTACAGCCAACTTTATGCCTTATACCATTTGCGCATATATATATATACACACACAGTACTGTGCAAAAGTCTTAAAAATAATGAAATGTAATATTTAAACATTTAAAAAATATATAATGAACAGCAGTAAGCCATAAATGAAACAAAGTCAATATTTGGTGTGAGACGACCCTTTGGTTTAAAAAAAAAAAAAATAGTAATCTCAGGTCCAGTGAGGTCAGTTTTATGTGGAAGTGCGCTGTAGGTTTTCCTGAGCATCTTCCAGAACCAGCCCCAGTTCTTCTGGACACTTTGACCGTCACACTCGCTTCTTCATTTTGCACCAAAACCCAGCAGCCTTCATTATGTTTTCTGTTTTTAATCTGAAAAGTGCTTTCTTATGGAATATGCTGCTCGGATATGAGCATCTTTTTTTTTTTTCTGCAACATTTAATTTTGTGCTGGAAAATGAACATTTGGACTCTAAAATGTTTTTGTAATGTTTTGACTGTAATGTAGAAGTCATAACATAGAAATCTTTAACAAAGTCTGTATGGAAAAAAAAAATAGGGTGCCTAAGACTTGCACGGAGTTGTATATTTAATACAACATTTATATAATTGTTTTTTTCTTCTCTTAGATTGACTGAAGTGTCTGATGTTGTCTTGAAAACGTAGCCCATGACTTGGGTCACAAGTTTTTCCTCCTGGACTTGATCAGCATTTGCCTGAATCACAAATGCCTCACAATTTCAGGATATAGTGCACTACGTAGGGTGGATAAACCATTATTTCATTCCCTTCATGGTGCACATGTAAGGAGTAGGAAGATGCAGATGAAGTCGAAGTGAAACGAACTGAAATATTCAGGTTATTCACACCGTCCTTGTAGATCAGTATAATAAGACAGAAGAAATTGGACTGTGTTGCCTCCATGGATTGTTTTTGAAATGTCCTAAGTGATACTAATTGATAAGCGATCAGGGTATGATGATGATAATGAAGAGGAAGTCTATAAGGGCTAAAATGCTTGGTGTGAAATACTCAGGCCACTTTCATTCCAAGTTATGTTCCTTAATATCTTTCTGAAAACAAACACCGATGAGTGCATTCATGATTATTAGATTAGTTTCCTGGTAATACAAACACTGCAAAATATGTACCGTGTCAATATTTTCTAAACAGCAGGACGCTGCAGTGCAGTCTGAGGTCATCTGCGGTGCTGTAAGAGCTGGAGCACAATTGCCAACATAAATCAAATACTAACTTTCTTTCTTTCGTCTTATGGCTAAATATTTTATTAATATTTACTGAGATTTTCTGAATGATATATATATATTTTTTTTTTTTTTAAAAAGAGTGTAATGATGTTTCTCATGGCCTGAATGGACTTGCAGTGAAATGCTCTTTTAATATCACAGGTGCTGGTAAATACAGTACAAACATGACTCGCCACAGGTGACCTTTAACCTCATCATTTGGTTGAGCTATAAAATCTTCAGCCATAAATTTTTTTTTAAATATATAACTTCCCTATGTGTTGTGTCACTTCTGCTTCTACTGAGAAGTAAGCTATAGTTCATGACCATGTCGATTTCTTATGTTCTAGCTATTTACACTGCCCTCCATAATTATTAGCACCCCATGTAAGGGTTAGGGGGGGAAAAACACCTTTTGGTGAAGTCGTTTCATCCCACACTGAAAAAATGAGAAAAATCCAAACCTTTTAATTGAAAAATATATATATTCAAAGAAAAACAAGTCCCTCATCAAGAAATAATTATTTAACAAGAAAGTATCTGAGGCAAGTTCTGAAACAGGGTTTTTTTTTTTAAGTACAATACGAGCTTTTGGTTGATCTTTTTTTTTTTTTTTTTTTTCCACTTGTTTTTACCCTAAATGTGTGTTTAAATTATCACAATATCCTAAATATCCTGTAACTAAAGTTAGTTTGTACATGAAATGTGCTTGCTTTATTATTTCCCCCCCCCCCGGAGTATAGCAGAGAGAAAGTCCAGTGTGACCAGTGTTTTTTACAGTTATGGGTTTTTTTTTTTTTTTTTGTAATCAAAGAAAACTAAAACACTCTAATGTATAACCGTTACAATTTTGTAAAACTACTTTTAATTTTCCTACCTGACTCGATCCTTGTGGAAATTCCCAAAATGTTCCTACAACAATGATACTTGGAGTGTTTTTTTTTTTTTTTTAATATCTTTAAATGCAATAACTTTTGTACATGTTCATTAGTCATCATTTGATTTAACAGTAATCGTTACTACATTATTATTATTATTTTTTTTTTTTATAAAATGAATTGAACTAAAGCTCCTGAAATGCATTAAACCCTTTTTTATAACACTGCATCAGTAGCGAGCAACATTTCAGTGTTAAAATATGCAATAAGAAACCGTTTGTATTACTTCATTATTTACCAGGGAATTTTTACAGTTCAGTGTGTTTTTGTTTTATGGGTTAATTTTACGGAGTGTGTGATTTTTGTACTAATTTCACTAGGTTCTGATTTTTTTTTTTTTTTTTCTTGGAATTAAGTGAAAAATGGAAATGGTTTATAGTTTACATCCAATAAAATATTAACTGTGTATGAGAGACGTCTGTAAATTTTATTTAAGGAGGTTTACAGATTACAGGTGACAGAAACTTACATGTACATTTTACTGATCAGTTTATTACACATTTCTGCCTTGTTGCTTGCCTTGTAGGTGTTCAGTTAAATTTTGAGGATTCAGGTTAATTTATGGATTCAGCCAAGTTGTTGTTTGTTTGTTTTTTAATTCTTGGAGGTTTTTGAATTCTGTAACTGCAGTATGATTTTTCTATTAATCCCAGCACTGCCAAGCTACCACTCCTGGGCCCTTGAGCAGGGCCCTTAACCCTCAACAGCACCGATTAAAGTGAGATCAACGTAATCACTTTCTGAATAAGGACATCTGTTCAGTGCTGTAAATGTTCCTTGTCTGGAATGGAAATTAATCCCATTAGGTTTAATGTATTTCTTTTGGAATAAAATTCTCTTCAAATTTTCATAAACAGTCAAAGAGCCTTGTTTGATGCTTAACTTTGGGGCAGGCACTAAATACACTCACTGGCCACTTTAATAGGAACTTGTTTTTGATTCTAAGATTCCTGTTCTTGGCTGCAGGAGTGGAACCCAGTGTGGTGTTCTGTTCTGCTGTTGCATGCTGAGATGCTTTTCTGTTCACCACGGTTGTAAAGAGTGATTTATAGGAGTTGCTATATCCTTCCTGGCAGGAAGCTCAATCCAATCTGTCCATTTTTCTCTGAGCTCTATCAACAAGGCGTCTGTTTCTACCCACAGAACTGTCGCTCACTCGACTAAGTGTTTTTTGTTTTTCGTGGCACGGTCGCCTCACAGCAAGAAGGTTCTGGGTTCGAACTCAGTGGCCGGCGAGGGCCTTTCTGTGTGGAGTTTGCATGTTCTCCCCGTGTCTGCATGGGTTTCCTCTGGGTGCTCCGGTTTCCCCAACAGTCCAAAGACATGCAGTTAGGTTAATATGGGACGGCCTTGTGCTGACGTGCCCTTGAGCGAGGCACCGAACTCCCAACCGCTCCCCGGGTGCTGTTAGCATGGCTGCCCACTGCTCTGGGTATGTGTGTGTGTTCATTGCTTCAGATGGGTTAAATGCAGAGAGGAAATTTCACAAGTGTGCGATGAATAAAGTTGTGCTTTCTTTCTTTTTATCTGTGTAAACTCTACAGACTGGTGTGTGTGTGTGTGTGTGTGAGAACCCCAGGCGATCAGATCAGCAGTTTCTGAAATACTCAAACCACCAGTCCATCTGACTCAAACCGACAGTGAAAGAAAGTCACACAAAAATTGAGATCACAATTTTTCCCATTCTGATGCTTGAACATTTAACTGAAGCTCTTGATTTGTATCTGCATTATTTTTATGCATCAAGGGTGATGAGAGAACTGCATCAAATAGCAGCAGGTGGATGTATGGGTGATCCTAATAAAGTGACCGGTGAGTGTAAATGCCTGTCGTTTGACACTTTTTATATTCACGTCATGTTGTTGTTTTGTATATTTTTAAAATCATGTATCAATCCACTAATATATAAAAAGGCAATATTTTCCTGGACTCTTACCCCCCCACTACACATGGTCTACAGTGGCGTGATGCTCCTAGCGAAGCTGTGTTCAGGCTCAACCTTGCTGTGATCTGTTCCTGTCTGACGGGACACTTGATGCCTGTGGACTTTAACACCTAAAAAATAAAGAACTTCAACAACACACAAACTTCACTGTGAGTAAATTCTTTCCATTTCTTATACAAGCACAGTCTTGTTTCATGAAGTTTTGTTTCATGCGTATAGTGTTGCTGATCGCTTTTTATTTTTCATCAGAAATATTCACATGAGCATGTCGAAAACTCCTGAAGATAAAGACTCCACTTCACTTCAGCTCCAATGACATCAGCGCTGTTTTTCCTGAAACAGCGCTCCTCCTCATCTCCATCCTATTAACCCAACGTCAATACTGCTCATGTAGGAGTGCTCACTCGTTCACTACAGAAAAGAAACGACGGGAAAGGACCTTCCCTTTTGGCAATGCGCCCTCCAAAACATCCCCTCTCTCCAAGCGCACACCAGTCTCCGGCCCGCACCACAGCGAGACATCTGACCGGGACAATGGAGCTCGTTCAGTGCTGAGATAATGCTGCTTTGTGCTTGTGGCAGGTAGAGCAGGACATGCCGTCTGTTCACACCGAGCATGTGATGCCCAGCGGCGCTATAATAACCCTGACTGAGCGATACAGAGCTCTAACAACAACAGAGATCATCACCGTCATCATCATCCTGATCTAATCCCTCTGAGATGAGAGCCGCTGTTCCTGTCCTGCTCTTAGTGGCGCTTGCTGGGTGTCAGAGGGGTAAGAAATGATACCGACTCACTGATTCACATGTGTTTGGGTTCTTTAACTGATGATTAATGAGAACAGGAAATAAACTTCATTATGCAAGTTTATTTTAGATCCATGATTATGATTATATCCATGATTCTATCAGAGGCACTTAGTTTACAAAAAAAAAGTAACTTCCACTTAAATGTCTTTTCTATTGTGAATGTATACGTCCCAAAGTAAAACCTAGTTAGTGGTAATAAAAAATACAGCTCTGAATTTAACCAGTAAAATCTAAGTGTGATAATTTTAAAGTAGAATTAAATGAAAGGTCAAAACTGAGCTACATTTGACTCTTAAACATAGTTATGAGACGTTAGTGCTAGAGGTGTGTCCCTGTACAATAAGCTAGAAGGTATAACTCCAGCATATACTGTACATACAGTGCTGGACCTATTTGCAGGAATTCAGAAAGATCATGGAACACCTCGCTCGGTGATTCTTCTATTGTACCAGACTTTATAAAGCACAAGATTTAAGTAAACAGAAAAGGATCCATGGTGATCATCATGTGAAACTGTGCGTCTTATTTGCAGTGTTTTCTGCATCTCTGGATGTTTCTGCAAAAGATGTGTCTGATGAGAGAGGTAATCCTGTTTCTACATAAAAACCACTTTTTTTATTGTTATAGATTCAAATGTAATAATGAGCATGATTCATTTATCTTTTTTTTTTTTTTTTTTAAATAATAAATCAGTGGAGATTAGCGACCTGCAGAAATCGGGTATGTCCTGATCCTGAATGTCATTTTCTTACTTCTTTAATGATGTAAAGTTGCACCTGCTTTATTAAGAGATGTTCATGAAACAATAATAAAGGAACAGCTATATTAAAAAAACACACACTAAACACATTAAAAGACTTCTTGCTAGAAAGTTATTCTTAATTTTTTCCATAAGGGTGTACAAACTTGTGCATTCATGACTCAGAAACTGAAACTCTTTCCCTTTTTTCCAGATGAGACCCAGGATGATGCAGAATCAGAAGGTAATTAGATATAAAGCTGTATATTCGCGCTAACGCTGTTATAAATGAGGAATAAAACTCATGTGGATGTGCTGTTACAGGAAAATAATCAACGACAGGATCATGTGATGAAGCCACAACAATTAAATTTTGTTATTAATTGAACACCACTACATAATGCTGTACTTTTTATCCAGTTATAGTAGCATTTAATACACACACACACAATTCCCTCAACAGCCTCTCTTTCTTTTTTCTTTTTTTTTAATAAAACTCCATAAAAAATGCATCTTGTCATGTCACTGAAAAACCAGAACCTTCCTCAGCTCCTTACAGAGAACTTCTCCGTATTTAAAATTTTTATTTCTTAAATAAAACCACATTCTATAAGCTTTTTATTATTCAGCTTAGATTGTGTGAAGTTTCACTGTCGAAATGATCACAAGTGCATGAATATGATCACAGCCAGCATTACTGTCAGAGCTGCTGTTACAGAAAATTAATCAACACCTTCTTCTGACCAATCAGAATCGAGCGTTCAGGAGCGCTGTGGTCTCAGGAGTTATACATATAAAGCTGTTGCTAAGGATATTCACTTGTTTAAATATTTCTTTATTGATTTGCAGAGGAACGAATGGCACATGACAACTGCTTTGAGAGTGAGTTCCATGTTTATCTCTTAATATCTGAGAATTCGGATAAAACCTTAAGCCAGAATAGAATTACTATTTTATTCAATTCTAGTGACTATCTATATAAGATAATAGATGATGCTATACATAAAGAGTGTATAATTTATTTTATTTTTTCTTTTACAGAGGCTATAAGAGATCAACCTGAGCAGAAGTTTAACCCGACCGTCTCTTCAGTCAGTGAAGGTGAGACAGTGTGGAGTATAAACTCCCTCACAGATGGCCCTCAAACCTAGATATGACTTCAACTCCTTTTTTTTTTCCCCCAGAAGCAAAAAAAAAAAAGTAATTTCCAGCCATTTTGAGGATATTTGTATTCAGCGTTGTATTTATTTGTGACTTATGGCTCATATGAAAGTAGACACTCTGGGCTTGAAAGGTTTAGTTTTTTGTCAGTATTTCATGTGTTTTTTTTTCTTTTTTTAAATAATGGCCTCCTCCTCCTCCTTTTTCCGGCTGCTCCCGTTAGGGGTCGCCACAGCGGATCTGTTCCGCATATTTGCTTTGGCATAGGTTTTACACCGGATGCCCTTCCCGATGCAACCCTCCCTAATCTATCCAGGCTTGGGATCGGCACCAAGTACGCACTGGCTTGTGCATACTTGTGCTGAGTATTTTTTTTATCTAATCTGTATGGTTTTGAACTGTGGGGGAAACTGGAGCACCCAGAAGAAACCCACACAGACACGGGGAGAACATGCAAACTCCACGCAGAAAGGCTCCTGTCGGCCCTGAGGTTCAAACCTGGAACCTTCTTGCTAACCAGTGCACCACCGTGCTATTTAAACCTAGCCGACTAGGTTTAAATGTTATTTTATTTTCAGTTGTATACGGTGTTTTCCTATCAAAAACGCTTGAGTTGTGTTGTCATTTTATCTCTGTACCAGTGTTATTGTGTAGAGGTGTATATTGTTTGTCCAGCAGGGGGCTCACACTCCATCACTTTCCCAATTAGTCACCAGTAGCTAAACACAGCGTCACGATACTCTACACATGGAAATCCAACAGTGTCCTGGCTAATCTTTATAATGGAGATAAAATAATGAATTTATTTATACTGATTGAAAATATCCAATAAGTCAGTTTCCATTCTTCTGACGCCAGTGTACTGTGAGAAAGGGTTCAAGCTGATCAAATAAGAGTTTGGATAACTCTCCACAAACTATTCATTTTTAAAATGACCAGTGCTTAATTTATTTTACACAGAAGTGACACGAGACGCTGAGACTCAGAGTACAAAAGAGAAGAAGACTGAAGGTACGACATCTTACCAGTAATACTATATACTGTATAATAACAATATTATCGTCATGGAGACACTGAAATATCGTCTGTTCTCTCAAAATACCAGTGTATTAAATCTGACTGATTGATTAGCTTTAGATCCTGTCATAATAATGCAAATTCTATTTGAGCCATCATAAATCCTGGGGGCGGAGCTTGGTGTAAATGGGGGTGGGTTAAATGAGTAAAAGTATCATTCAAATCTTATTCAACTCCGCCCATCATCCACTTAAGCATTAGAAGCCTATTTTTTTCCCCCAGATGTTACCTAATGCACCTTTTAAATACATTTAATAATCGCTCTGTGGTGTTTCAACATATGTTTGAGAAATTATAAAAACTGTACTAAAAAAAACCTTGTTCTTCAAAAATCTATTGGCCCTTTTGATCCAATTTGATTTAATTTATATCACAGTTTTATGAAACTCTACGAAGCCACCGTGAAGCCTCAAGTTAGATAATTTAACCCTCAAATCAGTCTCAAATTGCAGCAAAAGTTCACATTTAGACTTTAGACTTCTCTAGTTTCAAGTTAGGGAAAAAAAAAATAGTATGGTTCTGCAAGCAAGATGGCCACCTTCAGGAACATCCACCCTGACCTTATTTAGTTCCTGCAGACATCAAAGATGCACCGATCAGCCATAACATGATGACCACTGACAGGTGAAGGCGTGAATAACACTGGTTATCTCATTACAATGGTGCCTGTCAAGGGGTGGGATATATTTGGCAGCGAGAAAGAAAACAGTTCTTGAAGTCGATGTGTTGGAAGCAGGAAAAACAGGCAAGCGTAAGGATCTGAGCGACTTTGACAAGGGCCAAATTGTGATGGCTAGATGACTGGGTCCGAGCATCTCCAAAATGGCACATCTTATGGGGTGTTCCCCTTATGCAGGGATTAGTACCTACCAAAAGTGATCCAAGGATCCAAAGGGCAACCGGTGAACCGGCGACAGGGTCATTTGCATGGGGCATGAAGGCTAGCCCATATGGTCCAATCCCACAGAAGAGCTACTGTAGTACAAACTGCTGAAAAAGTTAATGCTGGCTAAAACAGAAAGGTGTCGCATGTCTCACCCCTTGACAGGTGCCAATGTAATCTGTCCGTGGTCTTCGTGTTACGGCTGATCGGTGTATCGTTGTTAATCGTTCACGTTTTGAGTGAGGACACGATTGTGTGAATTTGACTTTTAACTAGATTACATCTTTAATATCAGTTAGAACATGCCTCAGGTCATGGGAAAAGTGCTGTAAATGTATTAGTGGTGTGTGATGGGAGTGTAACCAATGTGTCTGATGAACAGGTGAAGGAAATGAAGTGAGAGCGCAAGTCCGAGTACAGAGTAAGTGCAGTGTGTGGGTTTTTTTTTTTTTTTTTGTGCGTAAGTGATGTGTGATTTGTGTTAAATACTAAAAACATGATTTTATTTCCTCAGACTTGGCAGAGGAAGACAGTGACGAGGCAGAAGGTGAGGAACTGATGTGTAGTAACCACTCACCGCCACCAGGGGGCGAATGTGTACAGCTAAAGCTAAGCTTAAAATGCTGATAAAACAGAGGGATTAATATTAGTCATGCATTTCTACATGCATGTTTTATATAATATTACTAAATTATACATAAAGTGTGTATGCGTAGATGGAAAAGGAAGTGTGTATGGGATACCATTAACATTTTATATTACATTTTCTGAAAATCTTTGTAATGCAATATTTTTAAAGATTTGTGTTAATTAAAGAAATTGACCTGAGCACACAAGGTTTCAGATTGGGGGGGGGGGGAATAATTTTTTAATTCTGCGCCTCTTTTAGAACAAATTGAAAACGGGTCATTTTAATCTGAAAGAAATAAAATAAAAGTTGGATACAGTGTGAAGCTATACAGTGTCGCAGGTTCAAAGATTTTTCATTAGGCCACTTTATTATTACTGCTTTGATTACTCCATCCAAGATCTATTGTTTTAAGAAGAATCGTCTTTACAGTTTTTTTTTTTTCAATTAGATTTCTCTCAGTAATGATGTAATCATTTACATTACAGGCATTTAGCAGACGCTCATATCCAAAGAACATACCCAGAGCAGCGTGGGGATTAGGTGCCTTGCTGAAGGGCACTTCAGCCATTCCTGCTGGTCCAGGGAATCAAACCAGCGACCTTTTGGTCCCAAAGCTGTGTCTCTAACCATTAAGCTATGGCTTCCCTAGAGTGTTCTACAATGTAAAAAAAAATAATAATAAATACAGAAAAACTGTTCATAACAGTTAGTTTAGCTAAACTGAATGATTAGG
The DNA here is from genome assembly GCA_026153275.1 of Sciades herzbergii. Lineage (NCBI taxonomy): Eukaryota > Metazoa > Chordata > Actinopteri > Siluriformes > Ariidae > Sciades > Sciades herzbergii. The sequence continues at coordinate 37,936,753 of JAPFFA010000018.1, forward strand.
AATCCAAACTGGCGAAGAGTAAAATGCAGCCCTGGAGTGAAATCTCAGTCATCTGTTAAATTTTTTAAAGAGGCTTACATATAACATTTATTACATCTGTTAGTAACAAAATCATGACTCCTGTTGTGTTGCAGTTAAAAATGTTTTGTTAGAAATAGTTGTGCTTTAATTGTGGGGCAACCACGGTCCAAGTGTTAGAGAAGCAGCTTTGGGACCAAAAGGTCACCGGTTTGATCCCCTGGACCAGCAGGAATGGCTGAAGTGCCCTTGAGCAAGGCACCGAACCCCTAACCTAATCCCCAGGCTGCTCTGTGTATGTTGTACGTCACTCTGGATAAGAGCGTCTGCTAAATGCCATTAATGTAATGTAATGGTGTTGGACTTGAGGTCTCTCACTGAGTGATATTCTCACACACATTACTGTTTACACACGTCAGACTGATGAGTTTATGAAATTAAAAACTCTGTTCCTGTTTTCAGAATGGTTTGACATCGAGGTGCTGAAACATGCAGGTACGTACAGTAACTGTCAGAGATGGAAAGTTAAATGATGTACAGTATATGAGATAAAGGACAGATGATGAAATTTCATAAAACATCCCAGTGAGTCTCGACTAAATGTCCAGGATCGATCTGGTTTGGTCACTGATCTGTTCGTCGTTGGTCCTGGTTCAGCTTCTTTTGGACCCTAAATATATCATTTTGTTTTAATTGTTGTGTATGGTGTGTGTAAAGATCAGCAGTGTGATAGCGTGATGTGAAAGTGATTTACCACCCTGAAGTTGATTGTTTTCCTATAACAGCACAACCTGAAGTGCTTTATTCCTCTTATAGTGCAACAATTACACTACTTTTTATCCACTTATGGATATGTTTAATGTTGTGGAATATCCACAAGGCAATTGTTTCTGTATTTGTGTTCCAGCAGCTATACAATCTTGATGTTAATAAGAACAAAAAAAACCACCCTGGTTTAAAATGCTTAGTTTGAAGGGAAAATGATGCATCTTACTTTTGGCCAAACTGTTAGCATAAGCTATATATCAAACCTTAAATTAAGGAAAGGTAAATTGGGAAAAACAAATCCTTTAATATCCAATTATTTAAACATCGTGTAGAAAAAGTGTTAAAAATAAAATCTCAGACAACATGCGAGTACACAGATGGTGCTTTTATTGGTTTGGCGGTTTGGGTTGAGACGGTCGGAGAAGCTGTTTGTTGGTTTTTATTGGGCCACAGCGTCAGACTGCAGTGCTGTTGCTGCGAATGTGGGCCAGAAATCGAGGCCAGAGCTGCAGTGACGCCACACCATCCTGCTCGCCTTGATTTATATCTCCTGCATCGTCCTGCTTTATTTTGGGACTGAAGATGCAATGTTACAGCATCAGTGAAGAGGAACAGGGCAAGCCAGGTGTGTGTGTGTGAGAGAGAGAGAAGGGAACCAGCTGATCTCTAACTGCTAAATTTAGTAAGCTGTGAGTTTGCATCAGGAATGAAAGTTATTTAATAATGAAATTTATTCACAGCAGGTGAAACGGCCGTGAACGTGGAGTAAGAGGAGCAGGTTTACACCTCATGCACCTGCTGAAAAAAAAAAAAAACACCTGAGGAACTTATACTTAATAAAGAAATGGTACAGATGATTACAGCTTCACCTTCTCATCTGTGGTGTATTAAATGTAGATAAGTACAACCTTATAGATCCTGTTATTAAAAACTGCTTCAGATCTGAATGCAGCTTGGTGCAGTTTTTTTTTTTTTTAAATCTAAAACCAAGACAAAATCCCAAATGGCTTCCTATTCACTATAGAGTGACTGCACAGGATGTAACAGTATTTCTGAAGTCTCTGTACGTGTATATAAAATTTCTCAGCATAATTAAATGATCTATATCTAAATTCCGAGCACATCTACCCCAAGTGTCCCAGGATTTACTACACACTACATTAAAAGGCTTAAATCCATTACATGTGGATGTTAAGCTGACTGTAAGCCAGCTATGTAACTTGAGGTGGAATGTTTTAGGATTGAAGCTTGTTCATGCCATCAGTAAATAAAAATCAAATCATGGTACATGTTTACATAATGTGCCTGATGTGTATAGCAAATGTGAGGTGATTAATGGGGTCTTGGGAGTTTTATCTACTCGGAAAGTGTATTCAAAAGACCCCCCCCCAAAAAAAAGAAATCAATGAGCGTCAATGAGGCAAATCTCCCCCAAAAAAAGATTTTTATTTTTCCCTCCCATTTTATCCATGACAAAAAGAGTACATGTTTACAATATACACACACCAATAGTTCTTTGGTACCTAAAAAAAAAAAAAACCTTAAGGCAACTACAGCAAATCTAAAAGGTCAAAATGCACAGCAGCAAAATTGCCACTCGCTCAGGTTTTTACAGCAGTAACTGCACGGCCACCATCAATCCAACAGGGGGCGCTAATAAAAAGAAATCTCCAGATAGAACTCCTTGCTTCATCAGAAAGCCTACACACCCCTGCTTTAAAAAAAAAAAAAAAAAAAACCACCAAAATTACCAAACAGCCAACTGATTAGCATGACAAATTCTCAACATGCTAATCACTGTGCGCACATGACTTTTTAAAAAGCAGCATCTAACCCTGAAGTGTGCATACATGTATACACTAGTGTACACGTTAGCCAAGAACAGGTGTGTCTAGTTTATAAAAGGTTCAACGGGCAAGCTGAAGCTTAGCAGGCTTAGCATATGACGCTAACAAGAAACACTGCACTGCCTGATCAGATGCTATCAAGTTTTACAGGAGAATGTTAAGGTTGTGTTTGCAGCATGAATAAAGTTTACACACTGGTTCTCATCTCATCTAGCTGCTTTATCCTGTCCTACAGGGTCGCCACCAAAAAAAAAAAAAGTGTTAAGGACTAAACAAAACGCCCCCTTGTTCCTCCATCTCATTTGCATTAAAAAAAAAAAAAAAAAAAAACAGACTGGAGCTGGTGATGAGCCAAAACTTTTCAATGCAATTTAACTTTTGATTCATCAACATTTCTGTATTGTTGCTGGTTTTGTGTTGTTTTAATTTTACTTTCCCCTCCCTCTGATCTCAGCAGCCAATCAAAGCAAAGCAAGCCTGGAGGAGTTAATATAAGAGGTTAAAGAAAGGACACTGAAATAGGAGGAGGGAGGGGGAAGAAAAAAAAAAAAAAGCTATTCTATTAAATACCACCAGGGTAAATTGTGTAAATTTTGCTAAAAAAAAAATTATATCCCTCATATCACCCCGTTCTAGTTACAACATTGACGCAACACCTCACAGCACTGGGTTCAGTGGTCCCTCCTTTGGTGACATATTTAAAATATAAAACTGCACTGATTCAGCTGAGGGAGTCTGTTAAAATATCATCAAATGTACGTCAGCGTGTCTGCACATCAGGGTCATTTTGAAAGGCTGCTTCATATCAGACTGGTCACGTACAAAGCCTCTAGTAACCTTATGTCACTTCATCAGTATTCAACAAGAGCACTGCATGGAGCGACCATATGGAGACTGGAAATGTTTAGAGGACATTTCATTAATCAGAGTGCAGCCAGATGCAGAGGGATCACTTGAGGACACTGCTCAGTTTCTGCCACAGAAGGTACACGGGTACAACGAGCATTTGGTGGTGTTAATTAGGAATCTGATCATGACCTGTTCCCCCTCACATGACTTAATGGATTCTTTTCCAAATACCCATTTCATGATCTGAAATTATGCCTTCAATTATTTCATTTACCAACTCAAACATGTTAAATCGGTCAATACAGTGAGCATTGTATTAAAAAGTGGGATGGTGTGTCAAATATCACAATACTTAAATACCATTTTGAACTTGAAGATTCTACCACTACATTTAAACAAATCAATTTAACATTTACAAATTTTTTTTTAAAACACCCAATCAGTAACGGAGCTGATCTGCGTTCTAATGCTACAGACAATGCAATTTAGCGCCATATGGATATAATAAGAGGTCATTTTCCAGCACTATATTGCATTTCAAATGAAACGTGATCAGTGCATTTCTCGATCCAATTCAGTAAAGCAGGGTAAATGGAAACAACCTGCCCCAGGGAACGAGGAGAGGAAAAAAAAAAAAAAAAAAAAAGTCAGTGCATTTGGATGTAAAACACTGACACTAATCTGGGAGGGGAAAAGAAATCTCCAGCTGACTTCCTGAAATTCATTATAAGGCTCCCAGATATGGGCAATTCACTACATGTTAAATATTCGCAAAGGAAGTGTCAAGACCTGCACAAGCACTCCTCACGCACTCATAAGGAATGGAAAGAAAATCCAAACGGACCAGTGACCTCGTTTACATCGAAATACTGCTCTAGGCAGTGTGTTCTCAGTGACTGATTTGTAATGAAGCTTAAAGATGTGAGAAAGCTAATACTGCACTGCAATTGTCCCCCCCACCCCCCATCAACTTAGAGAGAGGAAGTGGGGGGTGGGGGGTGTCAAAAAAAAGAAAAAAGTTGATTAGTTATATGTACATAATTACACTTTAAAAAATTCTGACCAATTATTTACAAAAACATGAGTAAATGTATACATGGCAACAAGTCGCCTATTTAGAAAATGAATAAGGGAAAAAAAAAAGGAAAAATATTTATACAATTTTTTTCTGCTCCCTTGGCATGTGAACCCTGGTGCACGCGTGCACACACAGCACATGGATGATGAGTTATCACTGCATGCCACAAGCTAAGAAACACAAGCCCTAGTTAGAAACCAAAACAAAACCCAAAAATCAGTATTAAATCAACTTTTAGCTCCAGTGATGGTGGATACTGGAGCACTAAGGGCAGCGAGGCAGTGAGAGATGGCAGAACAGCCAACTCTCATGCATTCTTAGCTGTGAATGGCAGAAGCTACACTACAGCAGGCTCTGAGGTTTTAGAGAATGACGAAGGTGAAGAGAGCCATGATGGCAGCGCTGATGAGACCAGAGATGGGCACAGTCACAAACCAAGCCATGAAGATGTTACGGAAAAGACGCCAATCTACAGCTTTCCGGGAACGCAGCCAACCCACGGCTACCACAGAACCCACCTGAGAGAGAGGGAGAGAGAAATTAGACACCATCCACTCACCATCAGATTACAAAGAAAACACTTCAATTAAATCCTGTACCAAATGGAATAGACGTAGGTTTGGAATTCCCCCCCGAACTGTAAACATTTACATATGCATGTAAGAAGTCAGGCATATTTCCCTGTTTCGGTGCAAAAAAAAAAAAAAAAAAACCCACTTCAAAAGCTCAGTAGAAGATCCCTCTTCCACCACCAAGGCTAGTCCTTGTTAGTAACACATATGCCTGAAATCCCCTTACACCATACTTCAAACAAAGGAACCTACTGAAGAAAAACTGAGGTCCTGACCCTGCTGCGAACTTGACCCATTTGAGATCAATTCCCAAACTGAATCAGTTTGTCTCCTGGTTACAATAATGATTCCATATAAATCCTACATTCAACTCCTGACACTCAGATGACCTGAAAACATTTTCCACCCTCACCATCAGATCTAGACCAACATAAGCCAATACTCCCAAGTATCCGTATCGGAAAAGAAAAAAGTAACATCATGCCATCATCTCTACAAAAGAAACCTTCCATTTAAACAAAGTAGTTCATCCGGTGCAGGCGCAACCTGATCATCTGCACATCAAATGGACTCTAGGCATATTGGTCAATGTTGACTTTACACTCAGGCGCTTTTATTATACTCTGGTAATCCATTTGCATAAACCCTGACTTAAAACATCAGATCGTAAACAGCAGCTTGATCTACTCTGGTGCACGTGCACACGCATGCAAGCTGAAAAAGCAAATAAACACTTTTAAAAATAGAACCGACATTATAGTTATCAGAAAAGATAAGAAAATGTAAACTGTAAAAACAGGTGTTATAGGAAGGATTTCTACAGACAGCACTACCACAAGGCTGACTGGGTTAAACACGCACACAGCGTGCACCCTGTAGTTACGCTCCCACACAGCAGTCTGGACTTCACCACCCCATTCAAATGGACCCGTGCCATTGGCCTGCTTTGCATCAGCTCATATTTGCATTGTGTGTGTGACGCCCTCACCTTGCAGTGGGTGGTGGAGATGGGCAGACCGATGTTGGAGGCGACGACCACAGTGACAGCTGAAGCCAGCTCGATGCTGAACCCACTGTAATGACAACAAGCCCGAGTTCAGAACAGAGTGAAAATGCTACAAAGTGTGGAGACGTTCACCATGTCACGAGAATATGGGGGAGGACAGGCAACATTCAGAATGTAATGAAGTACATTTAAAAAAAAAAAAAAAAAAAAAGGGGAGTATGAAAAAAATAAGCAACAAAGAAAAGAACGCAAGTGCACAAAAAAAAGGGGGAGTTTAAAGAGAACGGGGAAAGTACAAACAGAAAACGAAAACAAGTAAGGGGAAGAAATTAAGCACAAAATTGATAAACAGGTAAAAGCAACAGTGTATAAATGACCAACAGCCCACACACACCTGGAGGGAGTGATGGGCGTGAGGTCTTTGCCCATGGTCTGGATGACTCTGCGGCCCCAAACCCACAGTCCGATACAGATGCCCACTCCTCCATACAGCAACAGCCAGATAGGGGTCGCCTCTTTGGACTCCACAGATCCGCTCTGATAAACCAGCCACAGCGCCACCAATGGACCAATAGCGTTACTGCACGAGGAGTTAAAGAGAGGTGCAACAAAACAGATTAAAGCAGGTGATCCTGAAGGATGGTTTCCAGCACAAGCACACAGGTATTTATCATCCTGAGGACATTAAGTAACTGGCACACGACTTGTTTACAGATGAAACTGGGCTCAAGCAAGACAAAAACCTGGAGGTTGCATGTTACATCATGGAAACAATCACTAGTTGCAAGAAGTGAATTTAAATTTTCCACTTAAGGTTTTTTTTTTTTTTTTAAAAAGCAATTACACAACTACCAAGGAATAATGATTAACATTAAAAGGAGTCACTCAACACTTGATCATGCCGCTGTACAACTCAAAAACAAAACCGACCGTGTAATCGGGAGTCCGATTTTCATTTAGCGCATTAGATCAGAAACTCGTACCTGACATCATTCCCGCCATGAGCGAAGGAGCCAAAGCAGGCGGTGAGAATCTGCAGGAACTGGAATAGTATGGAAACTTCAGGTTTATCGGCCTCAGTCCTGTCCTCCTCCAGAGAGCTGCTGTTGCTTCCTCGGTCCTCCTCGGGCACCTCGAGGGTCACTTCTCCGTCTCCGAGGCTGTCTTCAGGGGCGCTGTGTTCAGCCACAGCGTTGCAGTAGCTCGTGTAGCTGTCCATACGGATCCTCTTGCGCTCTGGGACCTTGTCTTTGTCGCAGTCCTCAGAAGCGCGGAAATCAGAGTCTCTGGGTTTGAACTCGCTGTGGAGGCCGATGATGGCCATGGTGTAGGAGGTGTAGCTGTTGTTGCGGCGGATGGGCCGGTCTCCACCCTCGCCCATGCAGTCGCCTACTTTGGCAAGGTGCAGCTTGTGCAGCAGGTCCTTGTAGAGACCGGAATCTTTGTGGACAGTGTGGTATTGACTGTAGCCGTTGCTGGGGACATGGGCGGGACCAGTGTTGAACTGAACATGGACCGATTTATGAGCTGGTCAAGAGAGACAAAAAAAAAAAAACTTTAATTTTTCTAATAAAAGCATATAATAAAAAAAATTGCACTGCAATACATTTTCCTTCATATCTGTACTTTGATTATAGCACTGTACTTTATAGTGGCAGACACTGGCCTGTAAAACAGAAGGTGTCTTGAGATCTTATTTCCTGCATGTTTAACACACCCTCTGCTTCAAAACTCACCGCTCCCATTGCTGACTTCACCCTCTTTTGGCTCGGCGTCTTCCGAGTCCCCGATGTCAAAGGTGACCCTGCGTTCTTCAGCTGCTGTTTGAGGTGCGCTGGAGTTCAGGGTGGAAGTAGTAGTCTCCTCAGGAACACATTTGAGGATAGGACAATGCGCTTCCGCCATCTCTCTTTTCTCCATTAGGGGGCTCTCTGATGGGCTGGAAGACTTTATCTCACCTACAGAAGAAAGGAGGTGGGAAAGATTTGCACAAATTCCTGAACAAACGTGCAGAGGTTCTCTGGGGGGGGGGGACAAAACCCACCCACACAGGTGACTGATCTTCCTCTTGGGAATTATACTCGTTAAAGATAAGCTTCAAAAAGAGGTCATCATGGGTGTGTTGTAAAGGCAAGCACCAGATGCCAAAAGGAGCCCAGCCAAGTATCAGACAAAGCAACACGAACTGAACAGTAGCTTTCCATGAATACGGATTTAAAAAGTCAAAATTAAACTCCATTACATAGAACCACCATGTACAAGAAACTGCACACTGTTCCCAATTCCTCCTACATTCGTCAATCCATTGGCGTTAACCAATTTAGCTTTTTTTCTGCATTACTAAAGACCAAATCTGACCTCAACAATTCATATTAAAACTAAATGGATTTTAAAATCCCCCTTCCTCCTCTAATCCTGTGCTGGAATTTGTTCAAGTCTGTTTGCTCGTCCTGTTGCTTTAACCAATTATCAAGGCCAGTCAAACAGGCTGACATCAACTCCACTCCCAGTAGCACATGATCAGCGAGGTCAAACATGCAATCAAATGGCTTACACAGGCCATGCTTTAGCCTGCAGACACGTCAGAGAGCCAGAGTCTTAGCAGGGTTAGTGTCCATCACGAGAACAGCTATTCTAATCCACTAAGCAAAGTCCAATTACTGGAGAACTCTGACCCAGTGACATCACTGACAGTCCTGACACGAGCTGTCCAACAGAACGGCAGAGCAACAGTGTTAACATCCTACGACAACAGCTCTAGAGTTTTCAGCGCTAATGTGATTGAAAAGGATCCGTCAGCCATGTCAGGGTGGATTAGAAAAACATTAAATAACTTATCACTTAAAGTGCGAGTCATTACAGAGATCAGTAATCATGTAAAATACATGCAGCATCAGTTACAGCAACATGGCACTATTTGTAATAAGACAAAGTTTGCATCGATGGCAAGAACACGCAAGTCAATAAATAAGCAAGCTCTACAATTAAATAAATAAGATGCTTAAGAATGTTTAAAATTAGCCCACAATTCTAAATAATGCTCGGCTTTAATTATTTGTAGTCACGAAATTGCCAGTCATTTATTTTAGGTACTGTGTGGGCTGAAAAAGTTAACACTGTATTCCAGAAGCAAACGAGAACAGCACATCATCCAATACTACCTTGAGAGAAATAAATTAAAACTTGACTCACGTTCAATCTTCTTCTTGAGGCAGGGGCAAACGGCAAACCAGACGATGATTCCAGTGAGGATGGCACAGCCGATAGAGATGAGAAGGACACCCCACCAGGGCAGTTTATCAAATCCCAGCACTGCAGATCCATCGTCAGCAAGGGACAGAGAGGGGGACAAGAGGGAAAGGAGAGAGACACGAAAGGTGGTTTTGAGACAAAAAGGGCAGCACGTGCTACCAGAACAGATTTCTGAAAAAAAAGTATCATTCAAGGGTGTGACGGGAGTTATATAATCCTTACTGTTAGTGGTGTTAGAATTTGGACACATGAAAAGGAAGGGGAGTTTGAGTGGGCAACTGAAGGACAGGGACAAATTTAAGAATGCGATGACACCCATGTTTGTATTAAAAATAAAAATTCAAAAAAGGTAGCGAGTTCAAATTACTGTGAAAGCTACCAGCGTCATCTGCAACCAAGTGGCAAATGTGGCAGTTGGGTATGAAGCCCAAGCGTTCGTCTGGCTTGCGTAATAGCCAAGGAGATGGTGAAACATAGCACGGCACTGTTAAAGATATACACCAAGGACATATTGCTAAAGAGGCTTCTGCAGGGTTACAGATCACCATCCAGCCCTATGGAGTTCTGGATCAGGATAGAAAGTAGGAGGGGATGTAAAGTGCATCACTCATGGAAGACTGGTTGAGAAATCTATACGTCATACGCAGGGATGAATGCCAAATTAAAAAGCCACTGGAACAGACAGGTTAAGGTTCAATGTTAAACGTTCGAGACAGCAACTGCATCCTTGATTGAGACTTTTTAAACTCATGCTTGTGTAGAAAAAGCATATGGAATCTGAATTAACATTTCATTTTTCTCATTTAAACAAATGAAAGCATCTCCAGTTTTTGAGCCAAGTCACTTCAGTGCCAAGACTGCAGAACGCCAATGTGACCAGCATACTGAAGATGAATGCTGGCACAGGAGGCGGCTGTTAGACTAAACTCTGCAATGTGTGGACTAAAAACACAAGTCAGCAATGCTGTAGTGGTGAGGGGAGAAAGGAGGGGAAAAAAAAAAAAAAAAAAAGTTGGAATGAAAGAGGACAGGGAGGGGGAGAAGTGAAGTGAATGCGTGTGGAAATGTTCTGGACGAGACCGGTTACAGCAAGCCTGGTGGCTCTCCGCCTCCTGCGCTGACTCACGTGCTCCTGCAGCACACTGCTGCGACGTGCTCCACTTACACTAGTCAAAGGACTGACTGGGGTGGTGGCAGGTTTTTTTTTTTAAAAAGGGTAAAGTCAGAATGCCTTTCTTTCACAGCCAGGTATGACTCAGTCCCTCATGGAAAAGGCTTTACAGGTGTATGAGAAGAGCGGGAGGAGGTCAGGACAGCATCAGCTGACCAAAAATAAATAAGAGCTCACATGTGAGTCTTTGGGAACAAAGGCTATCGTTTTTGCTAGGGGTGGGGGTTGTTTACTGTAGTCTTAGTTTTTTTGTTTGTTTTTTTTTAAAGGAAGGTATGTACTAAAAAAAAAAAAAAAATCACATGAGAATGGACCATTACAAAAACAAGGACATGCCACCACACCACAACCACGCTATGGGATAAACAGAGAGAAAATGAGTACAGCTAACTTAAATACCACCTTCACAGACTATAAACCCCCACTAAACCACGGCTTCTATTACACAACAGCTGTTTTCAGAGACAGAGAAATGCCACTCTTTATTGCCATGACTGTCTGATGACTATTTATGATTCAGTAAGAGTAAAAGGGTAGTCGTTTTAGTTTTGCAGAAATGTATAATCTTGTATAAATGTTGCTGCGCTTAACGAGTATGTGAACAGTTTATATTAAAAAAAAAAAAAAAGAGATAAGATAAGCAAATCTTATCTACAAGTCTATTATCTGGAAGCATTTATCCACGTTTATCTGTTTAGCAACAGGAAATTGCAACTCTTATCAAACTTTATGCATGATCACCATATGGTTCCCGATCAAATCAAACATTCCATATGAAATCAAGAAATTCAACCAGGTTTCAAAGTCAACCTTGTTTTAAGTCCATTTCACATTGAGGACTTGTTTTAAAAACGGTTATATCAGAACAGCAAACAAAACCTAACAGGATGCTTTTTTTTTTTTTTTGCTTAAATTGAGCCCATCAAATTTTATTTATTTAAAAAACACAGGCAGCAGGAACAAGTTGTGCCCACTATCGGTGGCAAAAGAGAGGTTAGACACAAAGTGCGCATGCACAAATCCGTGATCAGAAGCCCGTTTCTGTAGCAAATCCAATTTCCACTTCTGGAAAACTGATTCACTTCAGTCGTTCAGGGAACGACTCGACTCCGAGTTGGCTCTTTTAGATGAATATTAAGTTGAAAAAGCAAACCATGATCTGCATCTCCCCACAACTGAACAAGGCCAAGAAACTTCTTTAGTCCAGTTATCACTGCAATTGGTTTGGGAACACTTGACTCAATAGTTTAAAGGCAGAGAAGTTTGATAAGGAAAGGCGCTTAAGAACTAAACACTGAATCTGCCATAAAGCAGTCTTGTTCAGATGAATGCAACAGCGCAAAACACAAGCCCTCCTACTTGCCACAGATTGTGTTTAGACGGCAAGCAGGAACAACTTATGCCTACTGGTGTCAAGTTGCTCCAGAACAAAATCATGTTTAGATGGATAGCTGTGCCTAGGTAACTTGTCCCAGGAAAAACCTGTTCCAGCACAAGTGACTGCACAAGCAGGAAAAGTGAGTGATTGTAATAGTTAAAGCTGGTATGACAACATTTGTGCAATAATTTCCAATTAATTAAAAGGAATGCTACTTTGTCAAGCATGAGAAGCCACAAGAGCTCCATTTGGTTGCTATATTTCCTAATATTTAGCTGTACTCCAATTTCTTAAAAACAAATTTAAAATGTACCACTTATGGAATTCGTGCTAAGGAATGAGGGCAATACATTTCTGCGATATTGATCAATTTTAAATAACTTAAAATTGGCTGGAAGCCACTCATTCAACATTAAAAATATTGTACTGAAGCTTGTAAAATGTTAAATAATACTTGCCTGTTAGCAAAACCCACATATGAAATGTGTCATAATACCCACCCCTGGATGGAAAGGACACTAAAAGTTTAAATTAGCACTCCTGAGCTCTCCTAACACCAGTGCTATATTTTTAGGATATTAAACATTATATCAGAGCTTTTAGGCGATTCATCATGAAAATCAAACCTTTGGAGATTTGGAAATAAACATTAAAGCATTGACATGGATGAATTATACACATGGCTCATTACTTGATGTGTTTAGATTCTACTGATCAACAGGAAGCCATCTTTCAAATGCAAGTACAACACACTGTGCAATCAAATAGCGTGTACATCTAGCTATGTCATGGTTAAAGGTCATGTGAGTAGCAATTAGGAAGTTACAAGACATTACACATGATGTAGAGGATCTGGGACACTAATCAGTCTATTATCTACCAAGAGGAAAGTCATTCTTTGCAGTTCTTAAGCAACCTTGTTTGTTTACGACTCCATCTTAAATTAAAACTAACATGATTTTCTATGCTGTACTTCACAAGGTTATACAAGTTACTGTAAATATTGCTTGTATAACTTGTAGGTTTTCAAATTGCTTTGCCAGTAATCTGGAGCATGTCATCAAACTAGGTCCAGAGTGACCCCAAACTAAGCATCCTAACCCTAAATGAAATGGTCAGTCACCTCTTTTGAGTTTACTTTATCTCAGGTCACACTACTGTCACATCCTAGCTAGAGGGAAGTTTGAAAGCTTTTTTTTTTTTTTTTAAATACAACAAGGCTTGTGCCGATAATGGCAAGTGAAATCCAAAAGGGCTCTCCGTGTTATGCAAACGAGAACATGCAAACAGGTTTGGTCAGGCTGCAAGTGAGCCAGGTCACTATATTCATGTGAAGCCCAACACAGCACAAGCTGGCAAGCCATTCAGACTCAATTCATGGCATTGTAAAGGATCATTTTCAATTTTGCATAACAAAAAGAAAAGGATGGTGCTCATGGGGAGAACTTTCCAGGCAGAACTATTTTGTGAGGGGCTTATTCCCATCAACACCACCACTAATCCCAGCAGAGGCTTTAAAACGGTAAACGAGTTAAAATAGAGCCAGAACTGGGTGGGACGTGCTGAGAAATGAGACTTTGTACCACAATGAGGAAGTGCTCTCTCTTTACTACTGGACTGCATTTTTATAGGCTCCAACTAGACGACCACTTCAAGCTCACCAACAGCAGTGAAATGATGACTCGCAGCATGTAGCAGTTCTCATAATGAGCTGCTACACTACTAATTTTTTTTTGCACAACCATGTTATTTGCATTAAGTTCTGAGAACATTCCTCACTCCCAAGCCTGCAGTGCCTTGGCACAACACATTAGAGTGGTGGAAATGATGGCAGTGCTTTTCATGTCTTAGCAAGTGATGGGATAAATTTTGTACTGCTTCAAACAAAACTGTTTGTTTCTCTTTTGCATTTGTGTTCAGTGTAAAATTTAGATGAAAAGCCTGTATAGTGGTACAATCACCTAAAGGAATCAGACGTCTCCTTTATTTATTATAAATCTCCGGTTCAACCCTAATCTAGCCGATGCTTCGTTTGCACATCTGGTACTCACCAGGGTTGGGTCAGAAAACAGTGTTCCAGCCCTCCAGGTGCGAGAGTAATGATGTTCAAGAAAGACCTGGCTGAACCAAAGTAAACTGTACCTAGAGGGCATTTAGTCATGAAGGAAGGCCTGCTGCTTCTGAAGCTAATCCAGAAGCAAATGACATGAAGTTTAAAAAAAAGTGGGCCAAAGCTCAGGCACTAATCCTCACATTAATCTGGTTCCATTATGTGCAAGTGAGAGAGAGAGGAGAGGAGAGTTTGGTCTAATATCAGATTACAAAGCTAGAGGGCATGTCTAACCTCCGCACCTCAAAAAATTAAATTCAAGCCCTTTTCATGACTTTTTAAAACCTGTCTTATTTAAAACTGCATCAAAATGTGACATGCATTAGGAAAAAGTCACTTAAAAAAAAAAAGCTACAAGTTTTTATATTAAAAAAAGGCCACTGATACAGTGACCAGCTTCAACCAAGCTTTTGCTAAAAAAAAATTAATTATCCAATAAACACACTAATTCCTTGTGTAGTTTGGCTGTTTTAAAATCAGTGTGTGTAGGAGGGTATGTGATGGTGTACATGCATATGATGCACCTTCCCATGCCTAATAAGAATGCATACATGGTACACACTCCTATCTGTGCATCGTCATACTCTGGCCTGAAGCCTTCATATATGGCCCAGGCCAGCTGACTTCTTGCATTGTTGATCCCTGTAGGTAGAAGAAAACAAAAAAGGAGCAAAAAAGTGCTCATTTAATAAGAGTCCAAAAAAATTCTACAGAAAAAAAAAAAGCTACAGAAAAAAGCGCTACTATGATGAAGATTCAGTTTGATGGCCGACAAGTGTACTCCATTGATTTTTGTTCTTTCCTCTGGGTTCAAAAAGGACAGAAAGCCTGATACAGAAGTCAAGGATGCATTTATACACATTTTAAAAAAAAAAACCCACACTGAGAATCATGTCCACCAGGATTCACCGGTTAGAAATCTTAACAGCGGTGTTGTGTCATTCTGTTAGGCCTCAGGTTAAGGAAAATTACTAACTTGTGCAGAGAGATGGCTGTGACAGGAGAATACTCACTCGGTGCGCCTGTAAACATGATGGAGAACAAGTTGATTCCCATAGTGACAGCATAGAAGACAGGCAATGCCCTGAGTCCGTTGGGAACCGGATCCTTCTACAAACATGAAAACAACGAGAAGGGAAGGGAAAAAAAAGGCACCCATTAATGATAAAGTGCAGCCATTATTGCTACAAAAATCACACAGACGTCAATATAATCTGCGCAAAAACAAAGAGAGACATCTGTTTTAGTGCGCGCTCTCTGCTCTAGAATGTCCTCGTTGCCGCGCCTCAGCCATTATTCTAATTCACCCTTTGAGGTGACTCATGGAGAGCGAGCAGGGAGAGGTTTCCTGTTCTTACCTTCTGCAAGATAAACATGCGGACAAAGTAGAAGAGAATGGCAGACATGATGCCAGACAGGAGTGGGGAGAGGAACCAAGATCCAACTGTAAAGGGGGAGAAGGGAAAAAAAAAAAAAGGACATGAATACAGGGCACAGTTAGTTAATGAACTGGTCCTGATTTAAAGGAAACCTCAGATTAATCATGTGCAATTCAGACACCTCAAACCTGAAAACTCCGGCATAATTCACTCAATAACGAATACAAGATTGATCCTTTTACAGACAAGGCTATTTTTCTACAAAAGGATGAAGCAAGGAAACAATCTGGTTACCAACAGTTCTGCAGTACAGATGGAGAATAGAAAGCAAGACCTTCATGAACATCAGTAAACAGAACTACTTTTGTGAGGAAGTTACATAAAACCCCCATAAAAAGAGCTTTAGCAACAGAGACTAGCATGTTCATTTCAAATGTCTATTGACAAACCCAAGTAACCACCCTTAAAGTGCATATCGCAGGTAAATTCAGGAGCAAGATCAATGCAATTCTCCTATTTTATAGGAAACTTTGGTCAAATGTGTGTCACATTTTGCGCTTTTTTTTTTTACCTTGCGCAATACCAGAAAAATTCATCTGAAATCAAGCCATTTGAGGCAAATTGGTCCGCCTCTGAAAAAACTTGGCATTTGGATTTCCTGGCAAATATTGATTTTTGTGACGTCACGTGCGGGACGCCTCCCTCTGAATCCTACGTCAGAACTGGTTTGAGAAAACAACCCGGTTTTCTGCAAATTTCTTCAACGTTATCACGCAATTATTAAAATGGTTAACAGATGTATTGTAGGAGGGTGTAGCAACACCAGTCTTGATGGGATTAGTATTCATCGTTTCCCAAAAGACTGGACAATGAGAGAGAAATGGGAGCACTTGGTCTACACAGGCTGTGTACCGAAACCGTGCAAGCTCGCACAGCCTGCTGGCGCTTCTGCAGGTAACGTCACGAATCTGGCTCCAGATTCCCTTGGGATTTTTCCAGACGCGTTTTATTTTATTTTTTTTCTGCTGTAGACAGATGGCCTTGTGCAAAATTACCC
>JAPFFA010000018.1:38023704-38034466 GCA_026153275.1 Sciades herzbergii
GGCCACGGGGCTCGAACCCGGACCTTCTTGCTGTGAGGCGACAGCGCTAACCACTACACCACCGTGCCGCCTTCCAGCGGTTTTATTTATTTTTATTATTATTATTATTTTTAATTCCGAAAAGAAACCGTACTAGCTTCTCCAGCATCTAAAGCTAAATTGTTTATTCTACATGTTCCATGCTAGGTTTGCACTAGCTTCAGGGCCAGATTAGCAAATTAACTGTAAGCAAGCTAACTGTATTAACTGTACACTCACCATACAAACTTCCGAGCTTTATTTTTCTTTGTAACACCTCTGTACGCTTTGAATGAGGTATTACCTTCGCCGGCCACTTTAATCAGAACTTGTTCTTGATTCTAAGATCCCTGTTCTTGGCTGGCAGGAGGAGAAGAACCCAATGTGGAGATGCTTTTCTGCTCACCACGGTTGTAAAGAGTTCCTATGAGTTACTATATCCTTCTGGGCAGCTCGAACTGCTCAATCTGTCCATTTTCCTCCGACCTCTCTTATCAACAAGGTGTTTGTTTCCACCCACAGAACTGTTGCTCACTCACTCGATGTTTTTTGTTTTTCGCACCATTCTATCTGTATAAACTCTAGAGAATGTGGTGTTTGTGAAAATCCCGGGAGAGCAGCCGTTTCCGAAATACTCAAACCACCGGTCCATCTGGCTCAAACCAACACCCATGCGACAGTGAAAGAAAGTCACACAAAAATTGAGATCACAATTTTTCCCATTCTGATGTTTGAACATTGTGAACATTAACTGAAGATCTTGATTTGTATCTGCATGATTTGATGCATCAAGGGATCGGCTGATTAGAGAACTTGCACAAAACAGCTGCAGCTGTATGGATGGGTGTTCCTGATAAAGTGGCCGGCGAGCGTATATAACAGGATAAGACGTTTATATTTTTGTGCGTCAAACCGTAAAGAGGGAACTAACTGCGGGTAGGAACTAACGTTCTGAGTTTAAGAAAAGATGGACCATACGCGCCACAGGATTGGTCAGAGTAATCATATACGGCGATCGTTTGAACCTAATTTGCATAGCATTGAGAAAACATCACTTCGTATGTCGCTTTGTCTCTTGCTAGTTTGAACGCAGGAAGGTATTAGACGTCTGTCTCAACCACGTTCTTTTATTGAAAAATCTGCCCAAATATTCATTTACAGTACTTGCTTTAAATAACAACATCATTCTAATAAATTCATTCGTTCATCTTGAGTTAGCGCTTTATCCAGGCCAGGATTGCGGTGGATACGGAAACCATCCAGGAAGCCCAGTTTAGAGTCACCATCTTGTTTTTGGGAGTTGCCAGTAAACCGGAGAACCCAAATGAGAACCAAGGAGAGACATGGAGAACATACGACAGGGACGGATCCAGTCCAAGAATCTGACAGATGCACATTTGCAGAAATATTTTCACTAATTTTACCAGATCGCTGTGGATTTTCACAGGGCACACCGAGCCCTTTCTGAAGAGGACAGCCATGGCCTGCTGCAACTGTGGATCGGATCGCTATTCGCATCCCGAAGCCTCACGTGAGCGCGGCTTGCCGAAAACTTTAAAGTCTCCGAAAACTTTAAAGTCACCGAAAGTCTTAGCCCCGCCAAACTTTACAAACACCTCCCTCTCCCCGAGACCTTTTGAAACAGCCCAGGCTCGGCCTGCTACGACTGTGGCTTGGCCTATTATTCGTGGCGAATTTCGACTTCTTTCTGGAGCATTTTATTGATTTGACCTAGATCCTTTGTCTCAGGTCATGCTATACAAAGCATTGCGAGAATATAGGTAATTAGGTCAGGTAAGCATCACCGCTTACCACAGGTGGTCGGATCCTGAACAATTGGTCTGTTGGTTGAGCATGTCTATATCCTATGTAGCCTGTGACCGATGCTAAGTGGTGCACATATATTTCTGACCGATGCACGTGCATTCGTTGCATCGGTCTGGATCCGTCCCTGTACGAAACCATAGCCTGAGTTCCTTGGAGCTGTGAGGCAGCAATGCTACATGCTGCACCACCATGTCAACCATCCTCCTAAACAAGTTAATAACATTTAGAGATGTTCCATGTTCTGAGATTTAAGAACCATATCATGATTCTGCGTTCTTCTAGAAACCCACCTTCAGACTTTGGGTCTGTGGGGTGGAACGGTACCAAACTGCACCGAAGGAAGGAAATTCTGGCTGTGCAAGATGGCCGACTCCATACAGCGGAGTTACAGTGCTCAGATGCAGCTTGAGGTTTATAGCTACAGAGTCTAACTGATATTACACATGAGCTACGGTGCAAAACTGAAAGAAGTAAACATCAGACACCAATTAAGTAGAGAATTAAGTCGAGTAAATGAGATTGGTCACCAAATTATCCCTTTACGAACACCTTGAGAGTTTGAGGATGATGCAGCAGTAATAGCAGCAGTCTAATATCTAGGAAATAAGCACAGTTTCAGGTTGAGGTCCCGTTTAAATATAAGGGGGGGGGGGGGCATTTAGTTGCTATCGTGTCCTGCTTTTAGACTATGCTGTCATACATTCTGGCCATAATCTAATTACTAAATGTGTTTTTATTTGTGTTCTAAAGAGCAACATAAATTCGTATCATAGTAAGTCAGCATTGAAGTGCATAAGAAGTGCAAGTATAGCTTTAGATGCATTCGTTTGGAAATAAAAATAAATACAAATCGTTTTGTGATATCGTTTGGCCCCGTGGAGAGAAGAGCTTGGACGGGGCGTGTTCAGAAGAAGAAGAGCATAATATCTGATGCTTTTTCTAACCTAAAATAGATATATTTCTCCACCGGTGTGTAAATCTATACGTTAGCTCTGGATAGGGTGTGGGGGCGGGGTCAGTGGGGTCAGTCCTCTACCGACTGCTGGCTGAAAGAAAAAAAAAAAAGTCTAACACCTGCTGGTTTGAGGAATTACTCATTCTCATACAGTCTGGTCCAGACAGGAAGAGCAGGACGTCCATTGGGAAGCACTATTCTGGCGCAGTATTATTTTGCGCCATGGAGGTTGTGTGACACTGCTCTCCTGACGAGTGTGTGAGGAGGGGGTTTTCCGGATAGCCCCGCCTTTTATACTGAGGAAAGATTTCTCTGAGAACCTGCCAGCAGAGAAAAGAGAACTTTGAGGTACAAATTAAAAGCTGTATGCCATTTCAGCTGCGTCGCCCCGTCATCAGGATGCGGATGACGCGTTATTGAGACACCGTAAGGCTTTACAGTAAGATGCACGTCGGCCATATGATGGCAAAGGGTCTCTGTGCTCCGACGGGCTCTAGCTGCTCTCTGATGATGTAGGGGGCGCCGTGGAGGAAGAGCGCCGTCGAGATACAGACTGCGAGCGCTCGTATGGCTGCAGCTGCACCTCCAGGAAGTCACGCTGCTGCTGGCTGATCAGCTGGCTGATGAGGCCTGGAAGAGCCTGTAGGTTACTCAGTAATGTCTCCAGCTTGGTCTCAAGCACGGCAATGCGCTTCTCCGTGTCCTCGCCGCGTTCGTTCAGGTCTGAGATCAGGTCGTACATGATGTTCTGAGTCTGAGGCCACGAGGAGAGCAGGAAGAGGAGAGAAAAGCACGAGTCAGTTAGCAGTTCGTGATTGTTTAAAGCATCTTTTTTTATGATGATGATGATAGCTTCATGATTAGACTCATACAGCAGAAAAGAAGACCATTTCTGATGGCTTACTGCTAATTCACAAATCTCATCTTGCGTTGAAATCAAACCCCTGAATGAACTTGTTTGGATATATCCATACCTGTGCACGTCATAATCGGGGCGGAGTTTAAGATACATTTCATTAGCCAATCACAAACTTAAGAACAATTCACACCAGAAGTGTTTTTTTTTTTTCACTTACATGCATAAGTGAAGTATAAACTTCATACAGATGCATCAGCTTTCTACATGCTGTGAAATTTATTAAATCAAAAATATTGACTTATTTATTAAATACATTTTGTTATTAAATCAATTAAATGCTTTGAACTATTAAACCATAATCTACAAAGACGTACTGATGTTCAGTAAATGCCACATTTTATTGATGTGTGATGTGATAATTCTGACAATAATGTACATTTGGGAATTATTATCTTGATTTAAAAAATGTGAAGAAGCATAAGAAACACGGATGTTGGTCATTATTATTGTGACGCGAAATTACACAAGAATTTGAACCTTATTCCTTCCTTTTCACGATTTGAGGGAGACGCCAGCTCTCTGATTAAAGGTAAGCGCCAACCCTCTTGTAAAACTCTGCCTCCTTTTTGGAATTATCATTTGTAATATTTCTTCCTGACTTTTTTTCAATTCCATCCATGCACCATCTAGATGCATTTGGATTTCGAGAAAGAAGCAAAATAACCTGCCAACAAAACAAGACAATTCCAAGCTTCAAATCCGTAAACATGACATGTGAAGCCAGCTAAATACTGTACATCTTTTCGAACTGTGGGTCATGCTACATCGCTTGGAGGAAAGAGCTATCTGCCCTCTTCTGCATACATGACCTCACAGAGAGTGACGATTTGTGAGAGTATACCCAGAGAGCCATGCAATGGAGTAGTAAGGCATCTCCTTCCCTCCACTAGCCTGGGGTGGTGCCTTGAGCAAGAACTAGCAACCCCTCGCTCCCCCTGGTCAGGGTTACGACCGAAGACTGGACTCGGCAGACTGCGCGAAGGAGACCACCAATTGGTGGGTCAACGGGCAGGAAGGAAGGCGGCCCAGCAACGCATTTGTGGAGCGCGATCAGGGCATAGTGCAACACGTAGAACACTGCTGGCCATCTACTGCATCCCGACCTCGCTCCAGTTGTCTTGATTCTGTCTTGCCCCTGGACCCAGTTAGGTTGGGATGAGAGAGTGAGGCTGACGGCTGCGCAACTCTCCTTCACTCTAATCCAAGTCGTGACTTCAAATTCAAATTCTGCGTCGATGGGCAAGTGGCGAAGCAGCAACAGGTGCGGAAACACTAGAAGTTGTAGTCATGAACCTGCACGCAGGCGTCCCAGGGCATAGGGTCGATCTCTGCTGGAACGAAGGAGCAGCAGAATTTGGCAGCCCGCTGGGTGTGGCCTCATCAGTCGACCCACAACCGCCACCCACCAAATCGAAGTCATGGTCATCTTCAACCCTGAAGGACGAACTACATCACCCATGGCGAATTTTACTCTCCTGGCTCCTGATCACGGATCGTTGGGATTTGAACTCTCCGTCTCTCAGGTGGAACTGAACGTTTTCTTTTCCGCTATTCTAGTCTGAAAATATATTTTCACCTGATATTGGCCATCCTTTCGCCCTTAATTAGCCGCGTTCTTTCAGTACTATTTCGCGTAATCAAAACGTGAGCTACATTATGGTGTCGATGCCGTATTATCACACCTGTGATAATTGTGGCTGGTTGGATTTAACCATTGACCCGAGTGAGGCCAGTCATATACGGCAACATCAGGACAATTTTCAGCCCACTTTTCTGCAGTGTTAATGGGGTTTCAGCGAGAAAAGCAACACTCTGCTGCACAACCTGCCTGCTCGTTCTATCACTTCACACTGCAGTGGAGTCTGATCAGGCGATTACCTCTCACCAATCGCATAATCACAGAGACGTGACGAACCTGGATCTGTGGATAGATCTTTCTCTCGAGGCTCTGAAATCATTTCAGAATCCAAACAGGATGCAGGTTTTGCTGCAGAACTCGCAGCAGCTGGGCTCTGAATCACTAGCGCAACCACCGTGCAACATCCGCCACATCCTTCTCTCATTTGTCGAAAGATGGAGACAGTGCTCAGTTAGAAGCTTCCCTGAGGGTTTTCGCATCACGGCCATCAATCATGACAGCATAACTGCTGCCTGAGAAGGCAAAGGACCATCACAGGGTTTTGTTACTTACCTTATTCATTATCCATTTATTTGCATTCATAGCAAATTTTGGCTTGAAGAACCAAATTAAACCGCTCGGATTACACGAGGAGGAGGAGGAGGAGGAAGAGGAGACGGAGGATTCTGGGCTCATCAGAGAGGCCTTTATTGCAGAAAGCTGACTAAAGGAGTCTGAAGTTGCGCAGCTGCCAGAGTTATTTTAAGCTTCATTATACAAGGCTTCTGCTGGTGGCAGCATCTGCCGTCAGGATTAATGCTACGTTGCCCTCTGATGGAGAGAGGCAATCATGGCAGCAAGAAAAAGATGGCGTGAATGAGTCTGAGCTCTGCCTCGCTGCCTCACTTGCTCAATGTCACACTCTTACATTTCTCCAGGACGCGTGGCACGAGAAAGGAGATGACGGGGTAACATTAGCTAATGACTCACACAGCATACAAGCTGGACACGGCTAACTGGGACGTGACCGATGGGGTCAACTGAATGTCAAAGCTCAGAGAGAAAGACAGAGCGAGAGAAGGGGGGCCTGTTTGAGCTGATTCATCAGCTCTCTGAGCGTCTGCTTTCCCAGTTTGCTGTACGATTTCTGCCGAGTCAGGCGGGCAGCGTGCCTGCTACTCTGTGAGCTGTGTCACATCTTTTTGCAAAAAAAAAAAAACCCACAACAAAACAAAAACTTCCAAGCTGTGTTAGCATCATGGCATTGGACAACGAAGACAAAATAATCAAAAGGTACGCGACTGAACAAAACAAGAAAGAAAGAAGCCTGAAACAAGACACTACGACACTAAGAACAAGACTCGGACATAAAGAGCTGTTCATTTGACACCTGTAGACTCGCACATCTTTGATTACAAACCTAAAAGAAAGTCTCTACAGCATGCAGAGGAAACACCAACTCATAGATCATATAGATCATCTGACATCAACTGAATCATTGGAGAAGAGTGTGGCAGGTAGGGAAGGCAGGGTTTGTGGTCACGCTTACCTTTGCGAGGTCCACTAGAGAGTTTGCTTGGTCATTCAGCTTCCGTTGCTCCATTTTAACACTTCTTAATCTGAGCCCAATATAGGCAAGGGGTCAGTGATCAGGTTAAAAAAAAATAATAAAATATACACTTTCACAGTCTTACGTTGTCCACTGGCAAGGCACGTACATTAATCTGAAGGCAGAAGCAGTCCAGGGACATGCACAGGAGGAAATGGAAGGAAGATGCAAGGCTTGCAGGGAGGAAGGGGCGGAGCATGGCGGCCTGAGAGCATGCAAGCGTCCACTTTTGAATCCATGGCAGCGGATCTTACCCATAAAGCCTAACCTGCGAGGTAGCCTGGGGACTGTCTTGTCGTGTTCGTTATCATAGTCATCGATGGAAAGTGCTAAGATGACCAGAGGGGAGCGGGGAGCGGGGGGAACCCTCCACCAACGGGACAGGTTTGTTTATTTTCACACTCACACACACCTTAAATGAAAAATCAATCCTGAATTAACAACCAATCTCCAGTGGCATACTAGATTTATTTTATAATAACATTCTGAGTGGATGTTTTGCATTTAAACTTCATCTCAATCTAATTAAAAAGAGTGATACTTCAATTCATCGAGCGCAACGGTACCGTATGGCGGCAACGCCCAATATTTGCACCAACGTCTCCGCGACTTCTCCGTTGAATTTCTCATTGAAAGGCCTTCCTGTTTTGTTTTTAGTAGTCAACAGCAAAATCTGACGATTACCTAAATGTTTGAGATTGTTGAAATGTTTCTCCGAATAAATGTCATTATAAATAACAATGCCCTCTTTTTGTGATGTAGACGATGACGGCAGATGATCGTAAACGTCTCACAGAAATAATGAAAGCACTGCATCGACCAACAAATTAGCACCAGAATCTAATATTTCATTATAAACATATTTATTCTATCCACGTTCACTGGGTATGAGAAATTGCACGCTCTAATCGGCTACTTTACTACTATGCTATCAGCTTATATACTATGAGTAGAGAAAAACAAAATGGCGGCGCGTGTTGCTGAACCAACCGAGGACGAAATAAAAATTCTACTCGAAAACAAAACCCCCCCAAAATTGATCAAGTGTTTAAAAGAAACAGAACTTGCGAAAAGAATATAGGTTTTTTTGTTTGTTTCCCCCCCAATATCGCCTGTTCCACACTCCAGCCCAGTTGATGGCAGTAATGCACATTTAAGTTGGTTTGCCAACTGCTAAAAAAAACCCTAAAGAAGAAGAAGAAGGATAAAACCCGAAAAATAAAAATAAAATAAATAAAAAAGCAACAAAATATGGAATAAAAGTATTTGATGGTAAGAATGCATCTTTTTTTATTTTTCAAGAATTATTATTATCGCATTTTTCAAAAATTGCTCGTCATTTCACCGGTTTGTTTACATTCTAAGCGGAAATGATTTTGTCGGACGTTTTGTAGAACATTTTTATTAATGGAATTTGCAAAAAAAAAAAAAAAGCTCTGTTTCTTAAAATCCAGTGAATGTGGAAAGAATAAAACAGTTACTGTACTCAATCTTGTCGTACATGGCATATAGCCGACTCGGTGCTACGCGCCTCGTCGGCTATCAGCTCACGTACGACTCGTTTTCGTGGAATAACTGTAAAGTATTTCAGGGTGGAGAATTCCTTTAATAATATGGTTAAGTTTTTTGTTGTTGTTGTTCTCCTTGATCTCTCCGAGACTGAAACATCTGATCTGATCAATATGACCCTTGAACCTGGCACAATAAATAAATAAATAAATCAATTTCTATGAAACCTTTCAGGTAACTTGAACACACCCTGTTTTTTTCTTAGCTAAACCAACTCACTCAGCCCGGTCCATAGAGCATCCGTTAATTATTCAAATCCTCCATTCAATTACATTTCCTCTGAGCTTCTTATCGTAACTAAAGTAAGTGCACTCCCTTTTCATCCTCAAGGGCACAGAAAGAGGAAAAGCGAGCAGGGGGCTGGAACGCACTTTGAGTTATGAGAGAGTTTGCCAGGCAGGTGCTTGGCCGCTTAAGTGGCCTTTACACTGCTCGGGGGGAAAGGCCTGGAACACATCTGCATGTTCTGCGTTTTTGTTTAGAAAGTGAGTTCGGGGATTGATTTTGAGAAGATATTCACTCCAGATGTTCTAAACAGTGTGTGTGAATTTGATGACACAGATCAGAGCGAGCCCAGTGGAAAGTCCTGGGGGAAATACAGGCTGGACTGGTCCAGATGGAGCAATTTCAGAGAGATTGGTTTACAGAAACTCTGAGCTGTAATGACTGGAAGTGCCAGTAGTGGGCGCCAAAATCAACACACACTGCAAAACAACAGCATGTGGAAGATTCTTCTCATTTTGGACCTTCTAGTCCAACATTTCCAATGTAACATATTTTATAGCAAAGTTTAAAAATAAGCGATGTCTATCTCAACTAAAATCTTTCCATAAATAACTTCCTGGATTTTCCTGTACTCACTTGAGCGACGATGTTAATGAACAATCACATTTGGTGTAAAACACCAAATAATAGTTATAGCTTGTCGTAAAACTACAATTTGTCTTCTTTCAAACTAGCAGGTGGAGCCTGGGAGACCAAACTGCACCGTGAAAAAGCTTAAAGGTGCTGACTGCAAAGTCATCTGAAATTTTAACTTTTTTTTTTTAATGTGCATGGCATTAACCTATGTCTCACAAGAACAATATCATATGACCAAGATGTGATCATTTTGATGCCCTAAGGGTCGCTTTTCTCCGTTTTGGGATCGTTTTCCAACCTCTTGAGGTAAACAGTATGGCCCTACGCGAGGAGCTTTAACTAATTAGCATAACTATGGAATTGCGTCACACCAAGATGGCGATGTGCGGAAAACATCGTGACTCTGCATCGACCTCTGAGAGTTTTGAGTTGCAGGGATGTAATTTGTACTTGACATTCGCGAATAGATCCGTGAAACAAAAGACAAATATATATTTTCTCTGTTCCTGCTTTTGTGTCATCGTTTCTTTCTCTGTAAGAGCTAAACATTAGGTGTGCAACTCCATACTCGCTACCGTGGAATCGAACGCATGCATTCTAAGGCTGAGATAGCTAAGCGCTAGCTAGAATGATTTAGTTATCTGTCCAGAAAAATGACGTCATCTAACTTTGCTCTGTCTTGCAGTTGCACTCGCTAGGCAGGCTTTCCATTTCTTTCCGCTGACGGGAGAGCCAAGTCCACCATGTTTGCCCATGCTGACGTGTTTTGGTTAAAAGTAGGTCAAACGCCCCACAGTGGTCACGTGATATTGTTGCTTGCTTGCTTCAGCAATCTCCAGAATTGTAAAATGCGGGACATGTTTTATCTTGGCAAAACATTTACACACAGGTTACACAGTGTGTGTGTGTGTGTGTGTGTGTGTGTGTGTGTGCGCAGCAATGAAGCGTCCCGAAACTCCAACAGCAATAGACATAGAACATTTTCTATTGCTAGAATTCAACTTTGCAGTCAGAACTTTTATAAAGGTGATTCTGGTTATCCATCATTGCTGTTGCTATAGAGTTTTGTTCTATTCGTTTTTATAGAGTACAGTCCAACTGTACTGCCCAGTGCAGTGATTATTTATCATAAGTTTGATTTTTTTTTTCTTCTTTGACTTTAAAGGAATACTCCAGAGTGAAATGCTTTTTAGGTCTATTTTCGCATTATTGGGAGTGCATATGTTGAGTCGCTACCACAATCACATCAATCGATTGTGTTTTGAGAATTAGTTTTTTGTGATTTCAACCAGAAAGCGCTAACACGGCGGTGCCCGGGGCATGTCTTTTTGCCGATACAAAACGCTAGTTTTAAAACCATTGCAAAGCTCAAAACAACATGACAGT
>JAPFFA010000018.1:38197523-38211388 GCA_026153275.1 Sciades herzbergii
GGATGCGGAAGACAGGGAGCAATGGAGACGAAAGATCCGCTGTGGCGACCCCTAATCGGGAGCAGCCAAAAGAAGAAGGTACAAGGAGTGCAGTTCTATAAGGAAACGAGCTATAGGTTTTACCGAGCGTCTTACAGAACCAGCCACAGTTCTTCTGGACACCGTCACACTCGCTTCTTAAATTTTGCCCCATAACTCAGTAGCCTTCATTATGGTTTCTTTTTTAATCTGAAAAGTGCTCTCTTACGTAATATGCTGCTCAGATACAAACTTTTTTTCTCCAACCTTTAAATTGTGTACAGTAGAAGTCATAAAATAGAAATCTATAACAGTTTATATCGGGGGGAAAAAAAACAAAAGGGTGCTAAGACTTTTGCACAGTACTGTGTATGAGGATGAACAGAGCACTAAGACGTTATGCTGATGTGTGTTTGGGCAGGAAACACACTGAGCTGTCCAGGGTGTGTATGAACCCCACTCACCTGCACGCACACCACAGATAAACAGTAGGTGTGTCTTCGAGACTATACGTTAACTCATGTTTCGGAATAGGTGGAGCTTTATAACTGCATCAGAGACGTTCTTGTAAACTGCGCTAGCACTTTTAGAGGTGGAGATTTAGCACCGTCAGTTTTTTTGAAAAATCAGAAACAAAAAGGTGTATATTCTGGATTTGCAAATGACGTCAAAGCAAAATAGAAACCTGGATGTCGGCCATGTTGGTGGATATACAAATGTGGGGTCAAGCGACGTTCCATACAAAACAGTCATGCGCGTGCAACTAACTCTGTTTTTCCACTGCTTTAAGCGTTCTTTTAGCTCTGCCATATCTTTGTGCTGTATAATGGTTGCAGTCGCAACAGTACTCGTGACCATGGCACGTTACGATTTTTTAGAATTCTGTCCATAATTCGGAAAGAGGGCGAGGAAACAGACTTAGTATGGAGAAGAGATGAGCGCGGCTGAACAACATCGGCAGGGCTGATCTAACAGAAACCAAAACAGCTCGTGTTTGCAGTAATCATTTTATCTCCGGTGAGATTCAAAAGCTCTCTCGATAATATCATGGAAGAATCTTATTCCGTGTTGCTAGAATTTTGCTGTTCTCTTGTCGTGGTTCACTTGGTGGTTGTTATAATTTTAACACGTGGATTATCGTTTTGCCTCTAGGAGTGCCAACAAAATTATACGATAGAAACAATCCAGACTGGGCACCCACTCAGAAAACGGGCTATGTTTCATCCGAGGTCGGACTCGATTCTTCGGCAGCCGAACCAGACAGAACGTGATATCTGGGTACTCTGATATCTGGTCAGTAGAAGCGTCTTATCTTCAGAAAAGTCTGACTTTTTTTTTTTTTAAATAACATGGGTCAAAACCACACATCTTTTTGTATTGAATCTTCGCTCAAGCGTTCAAATCGTGGCAATACTGAGAAAATTCAGCATTCAGCGGCTGCCGTCCGAGTTGCTTTGTAAATCCACCATCATGGCAGACACTCATGATGTAACACATTTTGATCACATGGTTGCAAGTCATCTATATATAATCGATTCCTTTAAAAGGATATACAGACTCAAAGACTCACCCAGATTCTTATCCATGGGCTTTAAGACACACCCAGCTGCTCTTAACCACGTATAGAGGTTCAGAGACATGCCCACATTCCTCAAGCTACGCCTTTTATGGGGTAAAATTAGAAAAGTGATAATGTCTTTGAAAGGCATTATATACATGAATTATTTATTAATTACTACTACAACTACATTACAGGCATTTAGCAGACGCTCTTATCCGGAGTGATGTACAACATACCCAGAGCAGCCTGGGCAGCAGCCGGGGGTTCGGTGCCCTGCTCAAGGGCACTTCAGCCATTCCTGCTGGTCCAGGGAATCAAACCAGCAACCTTTTGGTCCCAAAGCTGCTTCTCTAACCAGCACGCCATGGCTTCCCTATTATTATTATTATTATTATAGAAGAGGCTCAGGATTTTTTTTTTTTTTTCAGGCATCATGTGTTTTAATACACAAGCTCAATGTTACGACTATCAAAATCAACTCCTCATTTGTGTGTTTTTTCCAGCCTGTGTTCCCTCTTAAAAGGGTTTTTTTTTTTAAATTTCTGAAAATTCTCATTTATTAGAATTTAATAAAAACATCTTTCGATCCTAATGGATTTTTCACGTTGTCCATCTTGTTTCTATATTTATTTCAGTGCAGATCCGGAGGCTCTAACAGCAGAGCTTACTCATGTTAATTTACTTAAAATAAGATTAAAACAAAATTTTAATATCAGTATACCAATGTTAAACAAAAAAAAAAAAAAAGAAATCTTATTTACATTTATAAATGTACAGTATTTGAAATATTACAACTCAAAAGGCCAAAATTACAAACATAATACGCAGTATATTTATATAATGCATTAATCGTTATAAAACTGTTCAGATCTCACATTCACTTGTACTGTATTCTGTTGCCTCTTTCAGGATTATTTTAAAGTCCATTTTATTTATAAGCTGTTGATTAATTACTGGTCTCATTCAGATGAATTTCTGCAAGATGCAAGTTTTAGTCTCAACTTCGTTCATGTTTTTAGAAACCTATTCACAGGAACAACGTTTTTAATTTACATCAACCTGCAGATCATTTAATATTTACATTATAGTACGACCTGATCATGCTGCATAATGCATGAAAAACGTAGATATTTGCAGTATTTGTTTTCTCTCCCACTTTCGATCCAACCAGATCCTGATTTATTCGAATTATATTTTGTGAATTAATCAGTATTTATTTATTTATTTTTTTATTTTAAAATCTTACATGCAATGCACAAGATTTAGGAAATGTAAAAATATCAAACTGTAAATGAATCCTCAAACCAGATATTTATTCAAGATAAACAGGATATTTAATATTTTAAATAAGGTAAGATTTTTTTAAACACTTCTTCAAAAAGTTAAAAATCGTTCCGAGATGTAAAAGAAGTAAACAAACCCAGAGGAGCAGTCTGTCAGTTTTGCTGAAGCGTTTGATTATTTCGAGATTATTTTCCTAAACGCTTTCACACTGGACATTATTATACACCAGAATGCTGATCAGGATCACCAGGCAGTGGGTTTTTTTTTTTTCCCCTTAAAAAAAAAAAAAAGGTGTCCTACCCAAGAGCTTCTTTTACACACACCCATTCCTCACATTCCACAATTTCCCAGCAGCCATTTCAAACACGCCCCAACAAGCTGCATTCTTTCCCAAAGTGGCCGAGTGTGCTGCGTTCCCTCCCTCCGTCCCTCCTATAGATAAACCGAGTTAACGTTTAACCTCCCTCCCTCCCTCTCACACACACACCTTGCTGCTCTACAATCCTGTTCACAGTTACACAACAAAATGTCCTGATCTAATTACTGTTTAGGATTGTAAAGAATTTGAATTTCAGCTCCATGATTTGAACGATTTTTTATTTTAATTTTTTTTAAAAACACACACACGTTTTTGAATGATGAGGGCAAGCCAAATGAACCTTTAACGTGCAACCTGAATTGGAGAAACAATTTTTAAAGAAAGTAAATATCAGCCCATTGTTCTCAAAAGCACTTTCTACTCAAACGCTGACATTTTTTGTAATAAAACAATGCAAAAATTTGCTTTTTTTTTTTTAAATAAACATAAAAGGTTTTCATTATTTGACTCAATCATATGAATCCATTCCCTTAATTATTACATCTGTACTCCGACAATAACGGAATACAGACAGAGAAATGCCTCTTAAACCTTGATTTGAAGATCATTTATTTAACCGTACAGTATCTTCTCCAAATTCAGACGCCTCGTGCACAACACGGGATTATTTTGTCCAGTGTCACAGCATGTGTTAAATGTTTTTGTGAGAGGAAAAAAAAGTCAGGTCACATTACATAACTCTGCTATGTAACCTTAGACCTAATATGCGAATGAGATTTTACGCATCAGTATGAGGAACTAATATATAATTTTTTTTTTTTTTTGAATGTCCAGCTGTACATTACCTTTTCACCTAAACGTCATCTTTGGATTTGGATAGAAATCTTGAGCGCTCTGGTTGTGTACGCATTTTGTTTTTCAGCTCCAACACACATACAGAACCAGTCAAAAGTTTGTACACCCTTAATCACTCGTAGGTTGTTCTGTGTTTTGTATTTTCCACATTGTGGAACGAAAGTGAAGACATCAAAACTACAAAACGCATGGAGCATATCTGGAATTATGTGGTAAACAAAAAAAACTTCTTTTATAAAGTGTTTCATATTTTAGATTCTTCAATGTATCCAGCGTTTACCTCGACACTTTGCACACTATTTTTACACACATTTATCTTAACCAGCTTCATGACGGAGTCATTTGGAACGCTTTTCAATCAACAGGTGTCTCGTCAAAAGTTAAATTAGTGGACGAGTTTCTTGCGTCCTTAATGCGTTGGAGATCAAACAGTAAACAATAATACAAATAAATAAAATAGCCCTATTCCATCCACAACTATAGTAATCCATATAACATCAAGAAATGCTCGACTAAAGAGAAACGACATCCATTATTACTTTAAGACATGAAGAAGCCTTTTTTACTTAATAAAAAAAAGAACACTGAATTAGAATTAGGTGAGTATAAATTTATTTGCTGTTGTACATCAATTAATCATGCTGAAGAACAACATTCCTAACAAACCACTCCTTTGGTTTTTTTTTTTAATGCACGCCAATAAAAATAAAAACCAATAGGATGTGCGTGCAAGCAGGGCGACTTCACGAGTCATACAGAACGCCCTGTAACAGAGTCGAACAATACACGAGTCGGTGATGCTATAGCGCCGGAGTTTAATTGTGATTACAACGAAAAGGTCAGATGACTGATCTTCGGCTTGGAGTTAGAGCATGTGAGACAAAAGTGACTAATGAACTCTTCAGATGATGAGATGAAATAATGAGACGCTTCAGTCGCTGAGGTTTGATCAAAAACCAAACTTCCCACAGTTAAGGGGACGAGGCATGTACAGACCTGACGCACTGCTTTACAGTTACAGCACCTCTAGCATGCACTCGTTCTCGTTCCCTCTCTTCAGGGCATATAGCTTAAGCAGACTGCAACGCATGGAGGTATTTGGCAGTCCCGGGCTGGGCTGCGTCCTCATCCAATCCCCTCCCCCATCGCCTCACACAAGTGGACTTCTCCAACCACATTCCTCTGAAAACACTCACCCTTCCCACCACCTCAACACAACCACATCTCTCTCTCCCCTACTTCTGCACTTCTTTGGGTTTACCTAAACACCAGGCGTCATCACATGACATCACACAATCAAGTCACAGAGCTCTCAAAACAAACACCGAACACAAGTTACAGGATCATCAATCTCTCCCTAAACAGATTTTTTTTCCAAACCGTGGCTGATCAGACTGTTTACCGATCACCAGGACATGCTTTGTTTGTGCTCCCTTAAATAAACGAAGTGCGGAGACTCAAATTAAAACCGATTGCTCACTTTTATTAGAGGAAGAACGTCACGGCTGTGCTCCGAGACGTCCTGCAGGCCGTCAGCCGAACGCAGCCGGAGGTTAAATGCTATGACAATACTATTGCACTGCTAGAACGGACGGTACAGTAGTGCAACATCGTCAGAGCAGCTGACCTCAGCACATCAGCACGTGCACGCAGGAGGGACGGCCATCTTACCCAAGCACACTTCCCAAATTTATTGTCACTACAGGGTTCCCCCCCACTCACTCCAACACACAGATAGATCCTTGATTCAGCACACAAGTATGCGTACGTACACACAAACCAACCAGGAATGCAACGCAGAAATCTCACACAAGTCAGAGCATCAGTAGGTTTGAGTTTAAAGAACAAACAAGAACTTAAATCCATGCTATTACTGTATTTTAAATAAATAAAAAAACAGAAGACCCACACACAAACACCAGCATCATAACTCACTTTTTTTTAGTTCTTAAATATTAGTTCGTAAAGTCTGCTTTTTAAAACATCTTGTAGCTTTAACACCGCTTGCTTCTTTAACAGTCCGAAAAAAGATCTTTAAAATGTTATGATGAAAAACGGAGCAAATATTAACATTAGCAACGAATAAAAATCCGTCTAAATCAAGATTAAACTCCAGTGAAGTTTGAGGAGCTTCGTGATCCTCACACAAGCAAAGTGTTCGATATTCGAATCATGAAACACACAACACGTAAATGAATAGATTAATGAACGAACGAGGCTGTAATCTAATCCGGCACAGACGCTTTTCCTTTTGTGTGAGGT
Organism: Sciades herzbergii; assembly: GCA_026153275.1. Lineage (NCBI taxonomy): Eukaryota > Metazoa > Chordata > Actinopteri > Siluriformes > Ariidae > Sciades > Sciades herzbergii. The sequence goes on from JAPFFA010000018.1 coordinate 38,203,823, forward strand.
TCACTTTATAGATTACAGATAAATCAAGTTTAATCTCCAGTAAACTTTCACAACACAGCACTTTCACGTCCTCATTTCAGTCTCGATAACGCTGAGGTTTGTTTTGAATAAAAAGTTAGTTCAATAAAACTGGGAAAAAGTGTCAATAATTTAAACACGTTTAATTCAGTGCGCCCAAAAGTCAGGAACATTTACACCAAACTGATTATGATGTTCTTCTCTCATGTTCAGGCCACTTTATAGATTATTAATTAAAGGAGTTACGATTAAACATTTGCGCTTTTCTCGGAAACAAGGTCTCTGTCTTTAAACCCTGGAAAATTAATAAACAAATAAAACGAACCAAAAGTTTCAGCAGAAAAGATTTTTTCCTGTTCCATCAAGTCCTTTTCATCGGATTATAGACTAGAAATTAAATTAAGGAGTTTTACTCTTAAGCAAGCACTTACAATCTAAATACAGAAATAAACAAAAGTTAACTAACCAATTTAATACATCTTTAGTACAATAATCATTGATATAAACTCTAAGTCCACTTTATATTTAAGATTAAACTCTTGTAAACTTCCTCACAAACAAAATTCTTAATTATTTTGTGATAAACATTTTGACTTAATTGAACAAAAACCTTTTCCTTTCATGTCAAAGGCACTTTACAGAATTTAAACCAAATTAAAGATTAAACTGCAGTAAACATGGAGTTTAATCTTTTTTGCTCTTTTCACCCAAACACTTCAATATTCAGACAGAAAGAAATTATTCGGCTGAATTAAGTTTAACTTTAGGTACGCTGATCAAACAGGTATTACAGCTTTTCTCTGTCAAATCAATTTTGTAGATTTAAAAAAGAAAAATAAACTTTTATTATTTATGATTAAATTCCAGCAAACATTAAGGACGTTAATCATTTTCTCTCAATCGAGTTTAATATTCAAGTGATGATGATTAACAAATTAATTAAAAGCTCGAATCCATCTGGTGTTTTATCTCGTCCTGCGTCAAATTTACAGATTATATACACTTTATAAATTATGACTAAAATACAACAAACTTTTTTCCACCCAGACGAGCTCAACATTTAAAAAATAATTTATATCTAATTATTTGATTGAAAGATGCACTAATCCATTTGCTGTACACATTTCCCTTTTCCATCAAGTCCTCTTTATAGATAAAATACTTACAATTAAATTTAATTAAATGACACAGAGTTTTGCGCTTTTCCCCCCAACCCAATCACTCGATACTCGAATGACGGTACATTATTCAAATCTTCAGCTACACTAACCGATTTAAAAACACTTGTCCTCCACTTCATAGATTACAGATTATAAATTTAAATTCAGATTAAGATTAAACTCCAGCAAACTTTGAGAAATTATCTAAAATACAAATCATTTCCACCCAATCAAGCACTCGATATTCAAATGACGTTTAATAAATCAAAGGGTTTATTTTAGAGTGACGTTTCCATTTCCTTATGCATCAACTGATGATTAAATTATAAACTAAAGGATTCAAGTCGAAACTCTGGTCAACTTTCAATCCTTTGATATTCAGAAAAACACACACCACGGAACTGATATTCATTACTCAACGTATTAATGTGAGGAAAGACTGTTTCAGCACAAGGCTCGAGTATGAGAGCTCGTGATCTGACAGGTGCCCCATCTCCCCCCATACCATATCTACACCCACACACCCTTCATCCTCATCCTCTCGTCCCCTCACTGTACTTCCACGTGCTCGAGCGTGTCAAAGCGTTTCATGGAGGTGAAAGGTCACGGCAACATGGAGGACTCGGAGGTCTCTGATCTTCCAGCCAATGCCCTTTTAATATTGCACTGCTCTTCTGGACGCTCACAGTAGTACAACAGAAAAAGGGCAACGGATGAAGACAGGGCTCGTGCTTCGGGGCCCCCGCCGTTTCTCCAGCCAATCCTGTAACTCCATGCTGCTGCCAGCCAATGGGCTCGCAGCGGTTTACATTCCTGAGCAACTCTGAGGAGGACGACGATGAGGAGGAGGATAAGCAGGAGGAGTCAAGCGGCACAAACCAAAGTGCTGTAATGTTATAACATTTCAGCTCAATACATACAACATGCAAATATAAAACTTAAGTGTTAAACCATGTGCACTTTTTTTTTTTTAAATAAACCGTACACACAGTGGAATAAAACTCGATTATTAATCATTACAGAATTAAAAACCCTTTCAAGTAAATTTTTCAGCACACTATTTAGTGTCTCCTCTCCCTCATCAATCCATCAACTTTCTTTTTTTTAAAAAAACATTTTTTAAACTCAAACTCCAGATCATCATGAAGGAAAAGAAGTAGTAGAACAGTCCACCAACACAAGCCTTGAAAACTATCTACAAATGTCTGGCGTTAATTTTAGAGAGTTGAGCAACACTTTCACATCCTCCTCCCTCCCTCCCTCTAACCTTCATTGACTTTAAAAACACATTTAAATAAAAATAAATGAAGAAGAAGGTTTTCATGCCAGACTGACTGAATGAAAAAGATTTACAACAAACTGGAATTCTTATCTAAAAAAAAAAAAAAAAAAGTGTTGTGTTTTGGTTCCACCACTTTAAGATTTTGAAAATCTAGATTAGATTAGATTGAACTTTATTGATCCTTTTGGAAGGCCTCCCTCAGGGAAATTCACATCCCACAAGCATCATTACAGAATAAACAGAAAGAAAAAAAAAAAAAAACTTCTAGATAAATTAAAATTAAATATTTACATATACAAACATAAAAAGAATAAGATGTGAGGAAGGGCCAGCAGGAGATAGATATATATATATATATAGCACATTGTCCAGTATTGCTTATTGTTAAGCTAGGCTGCTGCTCCTTTTATAGTTTAAAGAAAGATATTTAAATATATATATATATATATATATTTAAATATATATATATATATATGTTGAAAGAATGCATTTCATTCAAGCATGTATGGGAATGAAAAATGTGAATTTGCAGTCGAGTTTTTCCTCCTTTTCTTTTCTGCCTGTCTTTTTTTTTTTTCCCCACATTTGCATGGAATAATTAATAACCTGAGGTTGTTTGTGGTCTGTAATTAATTTAGATAGAATGGATAATAATAATAATAATAATAATAATAATAATAATAAATAAATTAAATAATAATAATAATAATGCTCTAATTCCAGCAAATTATATATTTTAGACTCAGTAAAGTCCATGTGCATACTGACTAATTTTTTTTTTTTTAAATAAAATACACACAGACCCAAATGAAACTAAGCTCTAATGTGAACCCTTTTGAAGATGATGATGCCTTACCTGATCACATCTACAAACACAACGCTTTCTCGTCCCCTCGGTTTTTCTCAACGTGTAACCCGGATCAGAACAAAACCCTCGGGTTTTAACCCCCTCTGTCTGTCCTCGGAGTGACCGCTTTATCAACACATTTGTGATTCGGACCCAGTGTTTGGGAGCGTGGTTCCGCCATTCCCCTGCAAAAACGTGTGCACACTAACAGGGCCAAGTGCCTGTGAGTCCTCCCTCCTGCTCTGGGTCATGAATGGTAGGCTGCCTATCTAGGGAGGAACCCGAGCGCGGCTCCGTCCGAAACCGCACACACTTCCTACAGGTACTGAAAAGAAGAAACGACGCGAAAGAAAACCGTCAGCGCCTCCAAAACCGGGCAGGTTCACTGAGTCCACCTGAAACTACTGCCCTTTTCATAAGGCTGTGATTTAGGACACGGCCTCACTATCAACTGGAGGAAACGAAGAAGAAGAAGAAGTAAGCAGCGAAGAAGAATGAAGAAAAGTTGACCCGTGGAGCGTCTCTAGGCCTGTTTGTTCCTCTTTTCTGAACCGCGTCTAGATTACAGAAATAAAACAATTCTTTCTGTGTCGCTGTGGAAAAAATGCTCCCTACACAAACCGGCCCGAAAACCAGGTTTAAAAACAAACAAACAAAAAAAATGTCGTAAAATCTGCCTTTCTGTCTCTGTGCGCGCGCGCGCTGCACGGCCTTTCCCAAAAAGCTTTCCGACTCCATCTTTGACTAGTTGACATTCAGATCCCTGCCCGAACGAATTCCTCATCATTTGCATACCGCACACTGATTGGTCATTTCTTGCGCTAGTCTTCACCACCCGACCTTCCTATTGGCTACATTCTCATTTCCTTGGCGTGCCAGGAATGAATCACGTGACCAGACAAGCGCGACTGCGCGCTTTAATTGGACGACGCGTACAAACGAGGCTGAGTGTTTCATTCACAAATTTTTTTTTTTTTTTTCCTACCCGAACAGCGGCCATATCAGCGGTGCGATTTGACTTCCGGTTGTTCTGAGAAAAACACTCAGTACTGTTTGTGGCTGTTGTAAGTCGGGTTAAGGTTCTTTTGGTCTGTTTTAGACACTCTGTGTAAACGAAATTAGTTTTGTGATCACAAACAATTATGTTGTTTGCTTTATAAACATAGTTTAATAGTGTGAAAACAGTGCAGGCTGCTTTCCACGTGGACACTCTGCAAGGGCATATTTTTCATTTGTTTTTAAGTCATTCCATTCTTATACTCAAATGATTATTTATAATCACATTTTTAATTGGTTTAGAAATTTCAAATGTAAATTTGGTACTGATCAAGAATTTAATATGATTGTCTCTGTGTGTGTGAGATCTTTTTCCCAATTCTAAAAACAATTTTTTTATTTTAAGCACTAGAATATAATCCAATCTAAATAATAATAATAATAATAATAATAATAGATGTTATTTGTTTGTGTCATTACACTGTTCTTCCTGAGCAGATGAGCCCTGATGAGTCTGTAGCACGGTTATATATGTCATTGTGGTCTGATTTCAGTGTGTGTGTGTGCGATTAAAGGGATCTCGGCGGAGGGTGCGGTCTGGTCCACTCGAGCAGGGGTTTATGGAGCTTCAGGGTGGGCCGAAGTAAAGAGGGTGGTGCCTGAACCCCCTCATTGTGCTTTGACTGACAGCTGGAGGAGGGTATTGGGCTGTGAAATCTAGCATTCCTGGCCAAGGGAGCTGAAATAATGGCATTGTCTGGTGGGAAAGGGCCCACATTCTCCCGTCCCTCTTTTCCTCCCTTCATCTGAGGGGATCTGATTGTGCAGTTAATCAGGAAAAAAAAGTGTTTGATGTGAGACTGGTGCAGGAATTCAATAGGCTGTTCAGAAAAAGAGGAGGGATGAGTCTCTCTCTCTCTCTCAGATCAGACTTTATAGTAAATAAATAAATAAATAAATAAATAAAAAGCATCAGTGAAATCGGAAACAGATTGCTGTATCTTTACAGGTACATCTGACCGATAAAGAAAAACAATTTTCATTATTTTCAGTCACTTGTGTAGTAACGAAACTGCTGTCAAACAGGACAACCCTGAAATAGATAGATAGATAGATAGATAGATAGATTTCAACTCAAATCAAAACCAATACATTTGTGGTGTTTCTCTGTATCAGCTTACAAGATGATTAAATATCACTTATTTGTTTTATCTATCTATCTATCTATCTATCTATCTATCTATCTATTTTAACTTTACTTAAAATATTAAGTAAAGATTTGTTTAAGTGCTTCACTCTCAGCCTATCTGAGTTTTAGAAGCTTCCAATGCAAATCAGGGTCCTGATATAATTTATATATATATATTTTTTTCTTTTCAAGTTTTAAACAGAAGTTAAAAACCCATTGTGCTTAGAAATCTTTTTGTGATGTTGCTACATATACATGTATAGTCTCTCTCTCTCTCTCTCTCACACACACATACACACACACAGGTATGGAATGAATAAACCACAGCTCTTCTATTTATATTGCTCTCATATAGATATGATGTTAATGATGTCATAATGATTAATGATATGTCAATAAGCAGTTATGCGATAAATCGTGATATTCAACACGATAATGAAACTGAGGCCATTTCATAAAGGCTCTATGTAAAGATACTTCTCGAGTTCATCAGCCTCTCGGAGTGTTTGTGCTCCTGTGATGAGAAAATCCCATAATTCTGTTCAACTTGAAAGTTACATTGAGTTTAAATTGATTAACACAATTATTATTATTATTATTATTATTATAATAAAATAAAATATCCCTAAAATCGAAGGATTTTCCTGATGGAATATTTCGTTGTGGATTTCTTGCCTTGCTGGTATTAATTGTGAGTTTTTAGGTTTATCGAGTCTCTGTGGCATTTGAAAGCGTAACATTTTCATCAAATCCACACAGAACGTTTTATTAACATCAACACACATCATAATATGTTGTTATTATTAATTGTGAAAAACTTAAAAAAGAAATCCATCTCAGTACAATTGGGAATTTATGGATTTGTACATTTACACTACAAGGTGGCTGATGTTGAGATTTACAACCTGAGAATTCTAAAATAATAATAATAATAATAATTACATGAGACAAATAATCTGATGAAAGAACTCAGGAGGACTGTGTGTCATGAAGATATAAATCTTTAAAGCCTATTTTAAATGTAATAAATTAAGTTTAGAGTGTTTATTTTAATTTTCTAACTTTTTAAAATTATTTATATTGCAAGTTTGATTTCTAGTTAAAACTAAAGAGGTGTAATGACATTGAATTCGGTTGAAATTTCCATAACAGAAAACATGAACAATTTTCTTTTCATCTCTGTTTCGTTTACTGAAATAAAAGGGGAAATAAATACGTAGGAGCGTTTACACACATCATTATTTTTCTACAAATGTTCTTGTGTAAATTTATTGGATATTAATCTGCATGATTTAAATCATTAGTTATACGCTTATAAGTGTTACGATCCGTTAATTTACTGAAATCGAGAGAGAATTCAATCTGTTCTTTTCTTTGTAAATAATTATTGCTGAAAGGATTTTAATGATAATGACCGAACTGTAAGCGATTGCATAAAACTGAACAGAATATTACAACTAAAACGGTCAACATTTTAGACATCGAAACATTTCTGAAGGAAGTTTGATCCTGAAAATGAAGTGTAAACTATTTACAGTTTAATCCAATGCATTTTACAAAGGAAGGCAGGGGAATACTGTTAAAGACGAAATTGTGTTTAATTTGTCTATCTGTCCATTCATTCATTAAAATTGTATTTAATTATTTGTTTGAAACATAGTAGTAGTAGGATTAGAATAAATAAACAAACAACAAGCAGCTAAAAAACCAAAGTGCATCATTTTAGCACATATTTTGTTCAGTGAATTTAAGAAGGAACCTTCAATAAGGAAAAGAAAAGATTTTAAATAAAACGTCATTAAACTGCAGTTTGGTTTGGAAAATCTGAACAAAAATGGCTTTCTGATATTTCTACGGCATCACATAATGCCTTTATTTAGTAAATACAGTACATTTTTAAAAAAAAAATTCCTGGTTAAAATCTGCAAAATGCCCAACGTCATTTAACGTTGTTCCTCCAAGTGAAAGGTTCTCCTCTTCAGATTTTGATGACTCTGATGGCCGGTTTTACAAACCGAAAAAATAACCTCTGGATAGCTAACCTCTGGTTATAAATGTCTGGCGGTTATGTTAT
>JAPFFA010000018.1:38663373-38673896 GCA_026153275.1 Sciades herzbergii
TCCAGGGTGTACCCCGCCTTTTGCCCATAGTCAGCTGGGATAGGCTCCAGCTTGCCTGTGACCCTGTAGAACAGGATAAAGTGGCAAGAGATAATGAGATGAGATGAGATGGATTCTAGCTTAACAAATGCTAACCTGCTGGTATATTTTTTGCTTCTGATTAACAAAGCAACCACATCCTAGCATCTCTGTCTGATAACCAACATCTAACTCACTAGCTATCCACAGAGGTACTGGGACAAGTTTTATGCCCCCTAATTGATTAATGATATGTTCATTTTTGTAGTCAATTTCCATTAACCATCTGGACCACGAACAGGCCTAGTGGTTAGCGTGTCTGCCTCTCAATCATGAGTTCTACTCGTGGTTGGGTCATACCAAAGACCATTGTAAAAATGATACCTATTGCCATCTGGCAAGGCACGCTGCAATACAGATGTGAGTGGGGAGTCAAACCCTCATGGTTACCAGAGGACTCGCCCCTCCACTGTAACCCTAGCTGTATAGGTGAGAAGCCGAGGGCTACGGAGATTGGCGCCACCCAATGCACCTTAACGGCCTGGTTAGTACTGGGACGGGAGACTGCCTGGGAAGACTAGGGCATGGAGCCGGAAGGACTCCAGAGTCCATCTGGAGCTTTTTGCCTAGCAAGAAATATACTGATTAATAAAGTACATTGCTGATCATTTGAAATGTTTAACAGCTTGCTCGTTTGGACGATGTTGCACTGTTCTTGAGCTGTTCTCAAACATAAGGTGGTGGTGATGTTGACCACCTTTGGTGCTATAGATGTAGAGTCAAAAATCCACCAGAATCACATGACCTGTGGGCGACACAGTGGCACACGTTGTTGCCTCATGTTCTCCCAGGGTCTGCAGGGGTATCCCCCAGGTTCTCAGGTTTCCTCCCACCTCCCAAAAACATGCTAGTCAGCATATTAGTTCCATTACACTGGCATCTAGGTGTGAATGAGTGTGTCAGTGTGTGTGTGTGTACATGGTGCCCTGTGTTGAGCCAGTGCCCCATTCAGGGTGTATTCTCACCTCACATCCAATATTTTCAAGATCATACTTGTCTACTCGGATGGTGATCAATAATGGTTTCAGATTTTCTAATGACCTTTTCTTAATTTCTTTAAAACAATTGCTCTATGATGTTGCATTAGTAGCAGTAATTCAGAAACTGTTTGTTTTCTTCCAGCACTTATCAGCGTACATGGTCTAACCAGTTTGACCCAATTCACAATCTGTGACCAGTTTAGCAGCTGGTCAGCTCAAGCTGGATTCTTCAGCAGGAGTAAAGAGCTATGTCAACTGACCACATAACCATCCCTGTTTTGTCTTTGTCACAGGAAAAGAAACATCCTAAAGTAACAACCCAGGGAGTAGACAAGATCTGGATGGACTCCTGGGACATTCCTGGACCAGTTAAGAGTGGACCTACACCCTCATACACATAAACCTCTTAAGGAATTCCAAGCTCTCTTCGACAAGTACGGAACCTGGCAGGTATTTCCATTGCCTCAAGAACCACTCACTCAAAAAAGCTCCTCAAGTGGAAGGAACTTAATCCCAGACCTAAGAGGGGGTCGGATTGATTGTGCCATTGGCGTAGATGTAACTATCCACTTACTGTCCCACTGACTTTGGGAACACTACTACACAAGCCCAACAAGCTTGCAATTTCAGACATTATATATCTTATTAAAGAGACTTTCAGTGTGGGTGCTTATAAGGTGTATAAATATTATACATATATATATTGTGCCAGCTTAAATAGTACAGTTGTTGTTAAATATTATGTACTGTGTTCAACCATTTCTTTGTAATACTGGATATAGAGTATTTTTTGTTAGTTGATCGACTAGAATATTAATGAACAGGGTATACATCACCAAGTCACTGGACTTTAAAAATAACTGGACACTGACCTCTATCTGCGTTAAGCTCTTAAACTCTGCTAAAATCTCAAAGCTGTAATCAATCTTTAGCCATCGACACTTGACCAAGAATAGCGGCCAGTGAAAGAACAATGGACAAAAGCATGCGTCCTCACGTTCCCTGCAATGGCTGAGTGTCCTTCTTGGATTACACTGAAGACACCATTCACAGGGTTGTGCTGAACACCAAACACACAGACACACAGCTGCAGAGATCATCCAACTCTTTCCGGAGCGAATGTCCTGTCTGAGGCGCCAGCCTGTGACCATTCCAATGGATACCGTCAAGATCATCCAGTCGGAGAAATTCCCACGGGACTGTCCTGTTCCTGTGACCCAGCCCCGCTTTGCTCCTCCTCCCCGTGTGGCCTGGGATGGAGGAGGTGAAGGTGAGGTCATCGTCAACCAGGCCTGCAGTGACCTGTCCATTGAGGTGAACGGTAACACCATGGTCAACCCCCGTCCTCTGGCATCACCTCCAGCACCAGTCCTCCGTCGTGAAGCTAGCTATTTAGCCCAACGTAAAGCTAGCAACAGCGAGATATGCTACCACCAATTCCACTACAAGATGGATGACGTAATCGTGAACCAGTACGTCCTGCGCTCTTCATCCACCTCATCCTCCTCCTCGTCTTCAACGTCTTCGGGCCCGGTGATGCCATGTGAGCCACTGGATTGCCCGACTTGCGGGCACACGTACAACTTTGCAGGGAAGCGTCCAAGAATCCTGTCCTGCCTGCACTCGGTGTGCGAGGAGTGCCTGCAGATCCTGTACGAGTCCTGCCCCAAGTATAAGTTCATCTCGTGCCCCACGTGCCGCCGTGAGACCGTTCTCTTCACTGACTATGGTTTGGCTGCGCTCGCCATCAACACCAGCATCCTGAGCCGCCTGCCATCTGAGCCTGGAGGGGCCGTACAATGGGGAGGAGATGCCGATCGCAGCTGCTACCAAACGGTGCGCCAGTACTGCCAGTCGGCCTGCACGTGCCACATTGCTAACCCGCTCTCCACCTGCGGCATCATGTAGACGCAGATCTAAAATAGCCCACCAAGTGGCGCTGTTCGAGCCAAATCCAAGAAACCACCAAACCACAAAACCAGTGACCCCACTATTCCAAAAAAAAGCTCGCCATCTTACCCTGCCAATGCACATATTATCTATAGGTCTATTTAGCGCAGACGGTTGCTGTCTGGACTTTAAAGAAGTGAAAGAGACACTTGTGCAAGGAGCCAAGAGAAATGTTATATCAGAGTAAATGTATTTTATGTATGAACTGATTGATCCCTTTTCCCTCCAAGTTCCTGTTTATCTTGTTTGGATGTGTTTGTCATTGACATCTCTTCACATGGGAATGCCAAGGAGACTTTGTCTCCCCCTCTCTTCTGGGAAAAATAAAGCAAATAAATGAATCAAAGTCAAAACAATTTGCTTTGTCTGAACTTGAAACCGTGGATCAGTAACACTTTAGCAATGCATGGCACGTCACAGCCGGGTTTCATGTAACAAAGACAAACAAAAACAAAAAGCACAAAAATTCTCAGGCAACACAGCTTCTATAAAGATAAGAGAAGACGGGGATGCCATTGCCTAATGGTTAGAGACGCAGCGTTGAGACCAAAAGGTTGCCGGTTTGATTCCCTGGACCAGCAGGAATGGCTGAAGTGCTCTTGCGCAAGGCACCAAACCCCCAGGCTTCTCTGGGTATGTTGTACATTGCTCTGGATAAGAACATCTGCTAAATGCCATTACTGTAATGTAATAAGGTAAGATATTCCTTTATTGATCCCCATGAGGGGAAATTCAGGTGTTGCAGAAGTTCAAGTACAGAGCATATAAACACCGTATATATAACCACAAGAACTTTATACTGTACATCCGTTACAAATTTCACAAATTACAAGACAAAGCAAATACACAGGCTATTTTACATAAATACTGTGAAAAGAAATCTGAATATATGAAGCTTTGACATGTGATATAGCATATACACCTGAGAAAACATCTAAACAAAGAGCTGCACTGATAAAGAGATACAGAGATGCCTGTCTTTTTCTCTTAATAATTTAACAGCAGACAATATAAAAGATATCACCACAATATAAAAATATAGTACAATATCTACTATTATGCACACTGCTACTGTATATACTGAATTTCATCAAATCCTGAGAAATTTCAGCCTGCTTCTTTGAGCTACCTGATTTAACAACAACAACAACAACAACAAGTTAAGGAGTAAATCCCAGATTTGCAAGGTTTTTTTTTTCTTTTTTTAAATCAAAATCAAAGACTTACTCCTTGGTAACAGTGTACTGTAAATGCATAGGGTATTGTAAGGTGCTTTGTTTCTCTTAATGCATCTAACTTGCATTATTAATATCCCTTATTAAAAATACTGACACGTTTACATACGGCTTTGTTATTTAGGTTTATATGAACACAGTTCTGGAATAAACAGGCTTTAAACAGTGTGTAGTATGAGCCTAAGTCATGCCTAACCCCACCCAGGCTTTAAACCTTACCCAAAACCATGATGTAATCCGAATGCTATGCTGAAACACCTTTTGTATTTGTAGCACAGCTTTAACACCCATTGCATTTCTCATCCTGGATGAAATTGCATTGAAGTTAGCATTAGCTGTATACATTGAAACCACCATCATGATGGTTTCTCATTTCTACCTTACACTGAGTTGTGTTTTCTGACAGGTATCTGTAGAACAACTTTCTCTTAGCTACAAAAAAAAATCTTTGAAATCATATATCCAACTTGATGAAAATGAAAAATGGATAGAAATGCCAGTTCAACCAAGACTGTCGCAGTTGTGCTCCAAATCCTGTATAAATATCCGTATACATTTGTCAAGTTAATGTAAAGTGTAAATAATGCCCGTTCATGATTCGCTACTTCTTCGGTGATGTCCTCGTCTGAGAAGAGGGTCAGAACCGTGTGGTCTGTCTTCTGCTCTTGAACAGTTGTCTGAATGTCCTTTTTTTCTCATTTTGTGAGCTTAAGGAAAACAGAAACCAAAGTGAAATTGTTTTAAAAGCTGGCTCGCTAATCAGAACACTTTAAATACCACAACACTTGAATTTTTCATTCTGATTGATGTTGAATTTTCTACAACAGCAGCTCTGACAGTAGTGCAGCTGCAAATCACAGGTTTATAACTAGAAGGGCACTTGGTAGAGGAGAGTGCATACCACTGTCAAGCCATATATTATCAACATCAACATCAAATTAAAATCACTTGGACCTTGGATAATACTAAAGCTGTCCACCAAATTTCATCCAAATCCGTTTGGTACTTTTCAAGTTACAGAACAGGCAAACAAACCCTGGATCCACATACATTTAACAGTTATTCCACAAAATCGAGTCGTACATGAGCTGATAGCCGACAAGGCGCGTAGGACCGAGTTGGCTATAATCCATGTACGATGAGATTGAGTGGAATATCTGTTTTATTCTATCCACATTCACTGGATTTTGAGAACCAGAGCATTTTAATTTTTTGCAAATTTGACAAATAAAAACTTTATACAAAACGTCAGACAAAATCATTTCTGCTTAGAATGTAAACAAACCAGCGAAACGACAGTAGCAATTTGTGAAAAATGCGATAATCATAATTCTTAAAAAATAAAAATAAAAAAGATCCCTCCTTACCATCACCCTTCTTACCACCTTTCATTCCATATTTTGTTGCTTTTTTTATATTTTTTGGCATTTTGTTTTCGAGTTTTTATTTCGTCCTCAGTTGGTTCAGCAACACGCTCCACCATTTTGTTTTTCTCTACTCACGGTATACAGTATGAGCTGATAGCCTAGTAGTAGAGTAGCCAATCAGAGCACGTGATTGCTCATATCCAGTGAATGTGGATAGAATAAATCCAGATTTAATCTAATCAAAATCTAATCAATTGTTCCTTGGCCCATGGTTCACCTTTTTCACCTTTTTTCCAAATTTCATCAAAATCTGTTCACTACTTTCTAAGTTACATTGGGAACAAACAAACAAACAGATGCAAAAACATAACCTCCTCCAACAAAATTGTCGGAGGTAATAATGCACTCATTCTAATACGGTATAGATAATAAAAATATTGACGTTTTGTCATTTAACATAGAAAAGTGTTTAATTGTTGATATAGTGATGTTTTCTTGAAGTAGATTTTTATGTAACATCTATGGGAGGAGTCTCCGGTGGTTTATAAGTCAGTAAGCTTTCAGAACAGAAGAGTTTAAATACTATCTGATTTCTTGGTCACATGAAAAGCTGAGTACTTATTAACTTCAAGAAATAGAGCGTCTGGTGAGGGATTGACTGTTTTATAGCTGCTATAATGTAAGTGATAGCAGGTGATAACTTGTTTTGTGGACTTTCCACAACATGATAAATGTAACTAATGGGAAGCCATGGCCTAATGGTTAGTGTAGCAGCTTTGGGGTCACTCATTAGAATCCCTGGACCAGCAGGAAAGGCTGAAGTGCCCTTGAGCAAGGCACTGAACCCCCAACTGCTCCCTGGGGTATGTTGTATGTCACTCTGGATAAGACCGTCTGATAAATGCCATTAATATAATGTAATGTAACTATAAATGGAAAACAAATGTCATTACAGGCAAAATGCTGTGGTATAAGAGGAATAAAACACTTTGGGACATGTTGTCTTGGAAAAATAATCAGTTCTAATCCTTTACACCTACATTGGACGCCTTCTCAAGCCAAGGATTTACGATTTAAAGTACCTAGAAGAAAATTATGTCTTCTTGTGATGTATAAAGTCTTTTAGGGATGTTGTAAAAATGACCTGTCCACTTTTAATGGACCGTAAACACACAAGATTTTAATCACAGATCATGTTGGATGGAAACCAAATTAAAATGCACCTATCACATCTTTTTAAACACTAATTTAGGTAAGCAGTTGTTCAGTAAATGCATGTCAATGGATATGTTGGGTGTGCCAAAATCTCACCTGCTGCCCTTGGCTGGTTTTGACTTTTCATTCCATCGGAGTGAGCTAATTTTTTGTTTCAGGCTGTTACTCGTCTTCCGCTGCTCCGTTTCGACCGACTGGATGAGCAAACAGATAAACAGTGCTTGAACAACAGTTGTTCTGACACACAAAGCTTCATATTACATTCATTTGACTGACACACCAATCCTGCAGACTATACAGCCGTGTTTTTGCGCATTCAACAACCGTATAACACTTCACCAAGTGCGGTTTTCTCATTTGATTATAATTAACGTTTATTATGTACAGTGGAATCCAAAAGTCTGAAACAACTATTATGAATGTGTCTGTTTTGCATACTTTTCTAAATTATTACACAATTCTTCATTATGAGTTATATTATCAGCAAGAAAAACAATTGTAAGGTAACAACTCAGAAATATTTGCATGAGTTTCTTAGTTTCTATATAATAAGTGGCAAAGTTTGTTTGTTTGTTTGTCTTGAGCTAACGTCGCCATTTCTCAATGGATTTTCACCAATTTTGGCAAGTAGGTCAGGGGATGACCTGGAATTTTGCAGATATAAACACAATTCATGTATGGGCCCCAGGGAGGTCCATGGGGGGCACAACATCCACCCATCCCCTCCCTCAGTGTCTTTCACGTTACATTTATCAACACAATCTCTCGACAGAGCTTCACTAAACTTGGCACGTAGGTACAGGAGATAGCCACAATTTGGTAGAACTCAGAAATTCCATATTTGGGCCCCAGGGGGTCCCTGGTGGTCCTCTGGGTGGTGGATGTTTGGATTTTTGTTTATCTTGGGTTAACATCATTTCTTGAAGGATCTTCAACAAATTTGACATGGAAGTCTGGGGGCAGCCCAGAATTTTGCAAAACCCAGGCAATGCCGGTTAACCTGCTAATTTAATAATAAACCCCACTTTTCCTTTAATGGACTCCACAAGTTTGTGTCAAACCTGATGATCCATGTTAGATCAAATCCTTTGGCGTGTCGAGGAAAATCTGATTTTTATACAAACTCTACAAAAAAAAAATCTACCTGAATGGATATCTTGAATATAGTTAAATCGAGCTACTATTTCCTTCTATAAGATTACAACATACCAAACAGATAATTATCAATCCCATTTCTAGAAATTTTACTCATTTAGCATATTTCCATCCCTATTGTTATATCTATGCAAGATATTGAACATTTCCTTCATGTTTCCAAAGAAATTTTAAAAAATTCCCAAATTTTCAAAGTTTTCTCAGAATTGTTGTTGGGTTTCCAAAACTTAAGACGACTAAACAAATGTAGTTCAAGTCATCACCCAGTGAAAGGTGATATAAAGAGAGGATGTTACATGGTGATGCGTAGATATGAAGTTTATCTTCGAGTGGTGAATGCATATCACGAGTGAACGAAGCAAATGAGTGAAATATTTTCAACATGAGAAGATAAACTTCATATGTATCCTCGCACCACCATGTAATGTTCTTTATATTACATGGACACATCCACAAAAAAAATAAATATGCAAGTTTATCAAAAGAATTTTAATTTTGAACCGATTTGCCGTTTTGACAATGCACATCTAGTCAGTGGGAAAATATTTTGAGTGATGTCATTCCCTTCTATCGGGTTTCATTAATTTGGTTTGATAGCATGCAATATTGTTAGTATATCGCTTACTGTACGTGTATTACATCACTCTACCCAATGGAGAATGAGTGTTGAATATGGTTTACAATATTACATGATTGTCAAGACAACATGACGTCACATGTCGAAGACGTAAAACTTCCACGCTAGTGAGCGACTGGGACAATTTGTAAACAAACATGGCCGCCAGGTTTGCGTCATTAAATATGGATGATTTTGAGAGAATTTTGAAAGAGAAAGACGCATTGAACACCTGAAAGGAATGTATAATAATAATAATAATAATAATAATAATAATAATGGCTTTTTGTCATGGTATATCGGATATATTCCATTCAGCTACTCGTCTTTGACTCGTTCAATATCATGTTAGCTGAATGGAATATATCCGATATACCACTCAACACCAGCTAATGTGTTCATGTTGCAACATGTTGGCATCCATCGCTATTGCAACACACACCAAACCAGTTTCCAACCCAGACCGTTTTTTTCCCCTTGTAAATTAACTCTACCTTTTCTCTTACCAGCTGTGGGTTTTCAGGCTTTTCCAGTAACATGTCTGTAGATGGGAAGTGCTCAGCTCGACGGTCTTTAATTTTACCTACAGGACACATAACACAATCTCAATCTCATAAACTCATCAGTCATACAGAAAAGATACCACACTTTATCGTTTAATCATATTTTTAAGGGCAGATCTGAGTAGTTAAGTCTTGCTTATTGGTCTAACCATTGTCCTGGGATTTGAACTCATATCCTAGTCCTTAAAGAGGCCAGCTCACCCTTCCCAGAACGCAGTGCATTGTTTTTGTTTACATGCAGGCAACTGAGTGCACGCTGCAGCAAAACCTCCAAAATTCGCTGTTAGTGATCCCTTTGAAATCCATCTCAAACTTTTTCTTCATCCACGTGTCATAAGGGGAAGTTTTGAACATAATACCGTATGCCTGATATTTTCTTTTCTTTGTGGCTGTACGTGAGAAGCCCGAGGCCAGTTTTGGTCTGTTACAATAGAATAACCGTACAAAAATGAAATGGACCAATGAATCGAAGGAATTTAAAATATAACTACTTTGACAAAATATTTAAATGTCATGTTACAGTTGAGGATCTGATGCCACATTGTTATGGAATATTGATGGCACCGAAAATGTCGGTTCACTATTTAGTGCACAGGTTTCTGGGAAGAAACAGCTGGGCCCTTTAAAATTATTGCTTAGTATTTTTAAAAACTTTATTATTTACTGTAATACGAAAATCATACAAAATATATGATGCAATGCATTGTATTTACAGCAGAATTAATAATGTTTTAGGAATGTGATCAATATTATACTGCTGTGTTATACTTACTTCGCTGTCTGATAAAAGTCCACGTATCAGACACAGTCCTTCGACGGAAAGCCTCCAAAGAATGTCCTGGTCTATACTTGGCATCTGGGAAGTCAAGCTTCTCACGATCTGTGGAGGTGATATCAACTTTTTGTGGGCAGACAACCTGCAAAGATTTTCAGTTAACATGAATATTAAAGAAACTAAATACTAAAAACTGCACATATCAGGCATAATATACTGTATATACACTACATTAAAGCTGTGCATAATCCAAACACTAAATACGGACAGTTTGCTACAAATACTGCACAGCCCAAAACACATGTTAACACAAATAAGAAACCGACCAAAGCAGTTCAATAAAACCAGTGAAGTCTTGTTTAAGAAAATGTAATGATGGTTAACAAATACTACACAAAGGAAATATTTAAGCTAACACACAGCACTGTGCAACAGTCTTAGCCACCCTATTTTTTTTTCATACAAACTTTGTTATAGATTTCTATTTTATGACTTCTACATTGGGTGGCACGGTGGTGTAGTGGTTAGCGCTGTTGCCTCACAGCAAGAAGGTCCGGGTTCGAGCCCCATGGCCGATGAGGGCCTTTCT
>JAPFFA010000018.1:38701154-38712578 GCA_026153275.1 Sciades herzbergii
CAGATACAGTTAGATACACACTCGGACACACACTCGGATATACACTCAGATACACACAGATACAGTTAGATACACACTCGGACACACAGACACAGTTAGATACACACTCGGACACACACTCAGATTCATACTTGGATACACAATTAGATACACATTCAGTTACACAATTAGATACACACTCCGATTCATACTTGGATACGCATTCAGATTCAAACTCAGATACACAATTAGATACACACTGAGATACTCAGATACACACTCAGATACACACTCGGACACACACTCAGACACACACTCGGATACACAGCTCTCACTGTGCTAGAGCAGAAGGAAGAACAAACCACACTGAGCAGAAGCTGATGTTTCTTCTTCTTTTTTCACTTCAACCACAGGCACTGAACACGCCTTTGGTGGGCGTCTCTACAGAACCGATTTCCTATAAATCCCTGGACTGCTGGAAGCCCCTTGGCTCTCCGTATTCAATGGAAGACAGCAACCCACACAAGTACTTCATTTCAGGCAAGACACACAAACCTTTCTCAAGACATAACAACAACACAGTGCACAGTTACACAGCTCATGATCACATCCACAGAACCCAGTGACTGTTACATCTCAGAAGGACCTGATTACTGCACAGACATGATACTGTACACAGACACGATCCTGTACACAGACACAATACTGTACCTCACCACACCAAGTCAGAGTCTGCTTTTATTTGATTTCAGTTATCAAAAGCTGAGGGAATATAGTTTAGATTTAAATTTTTTCCACTCTTTATATAATATAACTTAATACCTTTTTTAAAAATATGTTCAGTGCTTGATAATGATGCTCTGGTTAATATTGTGAAACATTAATGTACATTTATCTTACAACAAATATACAAGTCATTTTGGAACAAACAAACAAAATAAGTAATTTGGGCTTCGCAGTGCATCAGAGAAATCAAGATAAACCCGAGGAATCCTTTTTGCCCTCTAATTTTTCTCCCCAATTCTGAGGAAAAGTCTGTCTGCCCTCTTCCGCATACATGACCTCACAGATGCCCAGTGTTGTTTTGATTGACAGGGACGACAGAGAATGCTCCGCCTACCCAGAAAGCACAGCCAGTTTTACTCTCCTGACATTGTTTAGATTCGAACCTGAAATTCTCCAACGATAAGGTGAACAATTTTCTGAATATCCTGTTCATAGTGTATTTACGCTTCAAAACGTGAAAAAGTTTCGCTTTTTTGTTCATATTAATTAGCATGAACCTTAATATGAAGTATTAGCATATGAATTGTTTGCTGTTTCTTAGATTTATAACTGATATTTACAGAAAAACTAGTACAACTGTATAAATAGTTATTTTATTAAAATAATTCAATAAATCTTGTTTGGGAGATATATACACTGACAGTGTTATAAAATATAAATGTATAGAGTATCTTCTAAATGGGACCTACTGAGGTATTGAGTATAAACATTAACCTTTAACACGTTAGTGATATTATTACACCTCGGCATGTTTGCAGGATTTACGGGTTACGTCCCCAAAGCCAGGTTCTTGATGGGTTCCAGCTTTCCCATTGCCACCAACAAGCCACTGATCCAGTTTGGCAAGCAGATGAAGGAGAGTCACACTGCGCTCGGACTGACGAGCGAAAGCGCTGACAATCTGGTCTCAGTGTCCACCATCTACTCCACACACCGAGGCCTGCTGCCCTGATACACCGGACATGTGCCAGGTACTGGCTGCTTTTTACTCAGAAATATCCAGAGACAAAGCTGTATCGTTAATATTATTATTACAAACATCTATCAAACATCAACCAGTTTTAATGTAAACCTTTAGAGAAAAAAATGCATGAAATTCACATGAATAATAACATCATGATATGGTTTTAGACACGTCACGTTATGTTTCACGCTTTTCACACAGAGTGGACTTTCACATCTTTACGCAATTCATTTATTTTTATATTTGATTTTCACACCTGAATAATTTATGCTCAAATGGTAAATTTTACACACTTCATTTATTTTCATGGGATTTTTACACACAGTTAATTTATTTTTACAGATGATTTTGCAAGTCATTTCATTTCATTCTTTTTTTTAACAAACGATTCCTTTATTTTCACGATTCTTTTTGCATGATTTATTTACGTGATGTTTTTTAAACATGGTTTATTTATATTAGTATATATTATTTTTACAAACAATGCATTTATTTTCACTTGATTTTTGCACGATTCATTTTTCACTTTTGATTTTTTTTACACAATTAATTAAATCTTGCATCTGATTTTCACGATTATTTCCATGTGATTTTTTTGACAAATTGATTTTCATGTTTTTACAACATTTTTTAAACATGCTTTTTTCATGCATGATTTTTTTTACAAATTTATTTATTTTCACTTGCAATTTTTACGATTCCTATAGTTTTTTAAAAATATATATAGTTTATATGATATAATTTTTTTATTATATAGGGTTTTTGTTTTTACATACCATTCTTTTATTTGCACATTAATGTTTCACATGTAGTGCATCTGGTTCCATTATTCAGCTGTAAAGATCACATGTGATGGTTGTGATATTTCTGTACTGAAGCTGCTGTAAAGCTGATTTTCACTTCTAGTGAACGGTCAGTTATATTTTATATTCAGATGGTCTGACATGTCGCCATGCCAACAGGATACAGGTTTCAATACGGACAGACGTTCGGGCAGCTCACCAAAAACATGTTAGATCTGAGCAGCACTCGCAAGAAGATCGACATCGAGGGATGAATCATGGAGCTTTAGATGGACCCCAGCAGCTGTTCTGATCTTCAGCACTCAGGAAAAATATCACAAGAATCAAAAATATCATTGGGATTAAAGGAAACTGCAGCATGGAGAACGTTTATGGAGTTGTTGTTTTTTTTCTTTTTGGTGCATGCAACTATGTGACATTCGCACAGCAATTAGATATCTGATTAGATATGCTGTAATATATGATAATTTTATTTATTTTACAGTTAGGATTTTTTTTTTTTGGTAAGAAAACCCCCAAATGACAGATATACTGAGACATAATGAGCTTTATTATCACACAGGAAACATCAGGAAAACCCACAGTCAGTCAGTTAGTCAAATACGAGTCACTCAGAAAATCACTTATACTATAGATTTATGTGAATAATGGTGCGAGAAAAGATTATGGGGAAATAAAATTTTTAAAAATCATAATACTTAAAAAAAATTAAAGCATTTGCAGAGTGTGTGGCATGATACAGTATTAAGTTCCTATGAATATTAAGGTTAATGATTCTTCTTTTAAACTTATCACGTTTTAAACATTGTAGGGATCAGAAAGAAAAACTACAATGGTATATTAAGGCCATTGTAGGTTAAAATAAAAAAATTAAAAAATAAATAGCTGAGGGAGGGGGTAATATTCCACACACACACAAAAAAAAGCCTTAAATTGTCTGTGATTAAAGTCGTAAATTTATGAGCAAAAACTTAGATATTCTCTGAGATCATGAAGTCATAAATTTGCAAGAAAAAAAAAACCCTCAGAAATTCCAAAATTTCTGTATTTTTGAATTTTTGATCTTGAAATTTCTGAGTGCTTTTTTTGTTTGTTTGTTTGTTTTTTGCAAATTTATGATTTTTAATAATCTTAGAGAATTTCTGAGTTTTTTTCCTCAGAACATCCCCCACACCCCCATTGTAAAAAATGACCAGGTAAATCATATGTAAGGAATAAAACGCCTGGGTGTGTGCTGTTGTCGGAAAATAACACAATTACCACCATGAAGTCGACAATTTTCCAAAAACTGCACATCCTGAAACACTGTATTTCCCCGTAGACCAAAGAAATTTGCCAGCAATTATACTTTTTAATGAATTAATGAATGACATGTCAATACTTTTTATCCACTTTAGTTACATGTAGTGTTGTGGAATATCCACGAAACAAAGTCGTTATAGCAGCTATAAACAGTCGTTTCTTGAAGTTAACGAGAGAAAAACCAAACGCATCTTGTCATGTTACCAAGAACCTTGTTACCATTATGAAGACTTTCCCGTATCATAAAACTTACAGTTTTACCACTGACTCTTACAAAAGCACCGACACTGGAGACTCCTTTCATAAACATCACCTTACACTGTATCTCTTACTTCATCTCAAACAAAACTGGTTCTTTCAGACTACAAACAATTCATAACTTTAAAAAAATACTGTAATTATAACCACAAGGACCACTAAGGATCACTGTTTGTACCTTGGGAATCATAACGTACCTGTACACCATATACAGTTTCTTCAGACGAATGTAAAGGAGAGCGGGACAAATTGTGCACATCCTCAATTTAACCGTCCATACCACTGTACTGAAATAAGACACAAAGCTATACTGAATATAAAATGTGTGCCTGAGATTTCATTCTTTCATTTCGTGGGATATTTTAATTCAGTACATGGAAAGAAATGTAAGAAACCATGAAAAACGTGATGGTTAGTATACCCGGCTCTCCCCTGCTGTATCAAGCTCTGAGGTCAGAGGTCACACTTCTGCATAGAGGAACATCATTCATAAGAAAACAACAGTCTTGTCTTCAAATACTGAAGCTGCAATATTAATACCTGGACATTTCACTCTGCATGTACCGTATTATAGAAAAATAATCAATAAACAGTAAACCAAATATGGACTACACGCTTTGAAGGAAAATATTTATATAGCTATCTAATATAGATGCATTTACATTAGTTTGTATAATTGTCTTTCTGGGGAACACTGGGACAACCAGGACAACCCTAGCAACCAGCTGTGATTACATAGCATCACATAGTACATATACATTTAGCATCACCGTAGCAACAGTAGCAACAGCTTTCGCTGTGTACAGCTAAAATTGTCATTCGGAATTTCTGAACTCTGACCAAATAAATCCCGCCTTCAACTAGGAATTCCTACTTGGAAATTCTTCAACCCTGAGTCCAGAAAGTGGCGTAAAATATCTGTGTCCTCCCCACACACACTTGCAGTGTGAATACACAGTCAGAAATGATGTAATTCTGATGGCGTTCCCATTTCTTATTTCTGAATTAATGAGAATGCGGTATTAGCAACACTCTAGTGATCTCTTGGAATAACATAACAACCAACTAGGGACACCCAAGCAACCACTTAGAATACCATAGCAATCAGAAAGCAGCACTATATCAACCACCTGAGATCCCATAGGAAACACCCAAGCAACAACATGGAATACCATAGCAACTACCAACAAAACCCCTAGAAACCATCGCACTGTGCTGCCACTCTTTTCGTAATCAGTTTATTATCTGATGGAACGATTACACAGCTTTAGTGATTAATTTACAAACGCAGAAATGTTTAGTGCCGAAAAAGTGCATCATAAACCAACATTTATTATAAATGAGTTTAGAGTCAAAGTGTTCTGACCTATTCTCAGTACTAGGAAATGTTTATTTTTTCTAATTACAGATACATATAGATCAGAAAATGATTTTATTCCTTTAAACATGTAGTTCAGGTTTTTGTCCACTATGCTCTTAAAAAAAAAACTACTTGATTGAAAGTCATAAAGTACCAAAAAGGAAGCCATGGCCTAAAGGTTAGAGAAGCAGCTTTGGGACCAAAAGGTCACCAGTTTGATTCCTTGGATCAGCTGGAATGGCTGAAGTGCCCTTGAGCAAGGCACCTAACCCCTAACTGCTCTCCAAGCTACTCTGGGTATGTTGTACGTCACTCTGGATAAGAGTTCAGTGGTTACTGCATTACTGATCTGAAGGTCAGGGGTTCTAACCCTAGCACCACCCACCAAACTGCCACAGTTGGGCCCTTAACCCTCTCATGGCTGCCCCTGCGCTCTGACCCCAACTTCCTGACAAGCAAAGAAAAGAATTTCAATGTGCTGTAATGTATATGTGACAAATAAAGCTTCTTCTTCAAATGATCCTGCATGACTTGGTAATTCATTGAGAAATCAGTCATAAGAAAGACACTGATAATTCAGACAAACCTGGAATTTGAATTGTTGATTGGATGGATCCAAAGCATAACTGAGTCCCTCACAGCTCAATCAATATCCTTGGACTCTGTAACAGAAGCCGAATTGTTTAAAGATTGAGATAAATCAAATTTGCTTATCGCCTGACAGGTGTTAGGACTACCAGGAGTTGAGTGAGAAGGTGAGAATGTATAAAACATAACTAGCTAGCTAATTGAACTAGCTAAAATTTAAAATGAACTGAGGTCAACATACAGTATATATTAGGTTTGATGGCAAATATTCAGGGACGGATCCAGACCGATGTAACCGATGCACATGCATCGGTCAGAAATATACGTGCACCACTTGGCATCGGTCACGGGGTGTTTGTTTACTTTACTGCTAGCCAGCTACATGGGCTATAGCCACGCTCAACCAACAGACCAATGGTTCAGGATCCGACCACCTGTGGTAAGCGGTGATGCTTACCTGACCTAATTACCTGTATCCTCACCATACTTTTTTATAGTATGACCTGAGACAAAGAATCTAGGTCAAACCGATAAAATGCTCCAGAAAGAGGTAGAAATTTGAACTTTGCCATGAATAATAGGCTGAGCTACAGTCATAGCAGGCTGTGCCTGGGCTGTTTCGAAAGGCCTTAGGGAGAGGGAAGGGCCTGTAAAGTGTGGTGGGGATAGGACTTTTGGTGGCCAAGTTATGAATTTTTGAATCCCGGCGTGTGCATGCAGCTGGAGTCAGGGCTCATATTAAAGTTTTCAGTGAGCAGCGCTCACATGGGGCTTCGGGGGCAAATAACAGGCTGAGCCGTGGCCGTAGCAGGCCTTGGCTGCCCTCTTCAGAAAGGGCTTGGCGTGCTCTACGCCCCTGTGAAAATCCATTGTGATCTGGTAAAATTAGTGAATATATTTCTGCAAATGTGCATCTGTCAGATTCTTGGTCTGGATCCGTCCCTGAATATTAAAGATATTTGAAATGTACTTCGGAGGTGAATTGCAGCCGAGGACACCATCTTACTAACATAAAAAGTAAAAAAAAAAAAAAATCAGAGGAAAAAGAAATAGGAAAAAAAATAGAAAAAAAGACAGATCTCATGCTTTTTAAGACTTGTAACAAGTAAATTGAAGGTGATAAAAATTTAAGCAATAAAAACCCTTTACTTGAGAAAAAAGTATTGAATTTCAACTCTACTAAAACAGTACTTACAGTAACAATGTCAATTACTCACGGTTCTTTCCACCCCTGCTATTTAATAATATTTCATTTTGTCAATTCGTTAACTCTACTTTGGCTCAATGATAAAAAGGTACATATTTAAAAGTCATTGATGTTTTTATACATTGATTATGCGCTAGCGGTGCAGTGATGTATACTAGCCTTAGACAATAAGTTTGAAAACCTCTGCTTTGGAATACTTCTGTAAGATTTGTCTAAAGTTAAACAACATGTACTATCATTAATTTAGAAATGTTTTGGAAATGTTGTGTATTCACAGGCAGGGAATGATGGAATAGCTGACTACATAACAGATAGGTTGACAGAAGATTGAGTTATGCTTGCATTTTTGTGGACTAGATTACACCAAACATCAGTAAAATACCACTTTAGGTTAATTGTGCTTCTCGGTGATTGTGCTTCTCTTCACACTTCTGGTCCATAGCTTTTGTATGTTGAGTGTTCTCACTGCTTGAGTTTGGGTTGTTGTTGCAGTTGACACAAGGTTCTGCTCGTCTCTTTGCTCCACACAGACTGGGCCAGCTGGTCCATCTTGGATGCTCCAAGCTGGAGCCATTGTGATGGCGGCCTGCAGAAAAAGATATTCTGGATTTGAGCACGGTGCCATGACGTGACCTCAGCTCTGTAGACCTCTTGGAGTTTGAATTCAAATTTGACTTCAGTGTGGATGGGTTAGATTACTTTAAGTCACGGACTGAAACTAACCTGATCTTGGTACTGACCTGATTCTCTGGTTTTGCTTGATGCTTTCTTGTGCCTTTCCCACTGTCACTGGACTGCTAATCCCAGAACCAAATAATCGGGCCCAGCGCAACTCCTTTGGTGGGTTCACCTCATCAGTCCTCAGTGAGAACTCTTCCCTACTTCTGTCCCCATTTTCCACTAACATCTCATTATTTTGTACATGAGGAATGGCGTCAGAGCAATCTCCTTCCATCATATGTTTAGTAATGGGTGTCTGGTTGAGCCACCATCCAGCATGCTTCTTTTTTGAGCAAACTGATTTCTGCTCCTGTTCTTGGGTGGACTGTTTAGAAACAGTAGCTGCATAGCCTTGGAGGATCTTGTGCATGTTAGTGCTACATGATGGATGGATTTCCATCTGGAATGGAGTGCATGGTTCTCTTTTCTCCTTTAAGTTAAATCTTTCTGGTTGTCCATCACTGTTCTGCCTGTTAAGTATCTTTAGAAATGAGCAGCCAGACAGGGCAAGAAATCTTGACTGTTGGACAGATGGCTGGCACTGCTCCTGTCTTCTCTGGAGCCTTGACTCGGAGAGCAAGTGGAGGTCAAAGGGCAACTCAGACAGTGGCCGCAGCAGGAGGAGGAGCTCCTGAAATAGAGATTTACACACTGGATCCTGGGACAAGGCCAGGAATGCCCAGGGGTGGTAGTACTCTGCAATCACATCTGTCAGGGAAAATGATAAGGTACATACAGGTCAAAATGTCACATTTTAAAGGGGCAGTTTGTAATATTTACATGCATCACTAAACAATTAATCATTATATCCTCCTGGGAACCAAGAAAAAAATGTGTCTCTCAATTTCTCTTTTGTTGTGATTTCCTTACTAGGAATTTCCTGGCAACCCTCCTAGTCGCATGATATATCATTGGAAAGCCCAGGATGTACTCTTTACAACACACCAGGATTCAAGTGAATAGCTTGTAAGGGTAAGAGGGTGTGCACGTAAAACAAATGTCAACTACAGAGGACACAAGTCTATGTGTTGGTTCTCAGGAGGATATAGTTTCAAAGAGACCTTGGATAAATTGTGATCTGCAGTACTGACATGCCACAGATATGGATAGTTATTTAAAATTCATCTTCTGATTGATGAATTTACAGCCCTGAAATGAGTTCAGCCCACCCACAGCTGGAACAATATTTAATGTAAGGCTTTAACCAAGCTGTGGAGGTTATTTGTGGGTATGTAAAAAGATTTTCAATGTTTGCACTGCAATTTCAGTTCACTTTGCATGCATCCGAAGGCACTAATCATTACACACTGCTTCTTTAAAAGTAAAAGTATACTAAACAAGCGTTTTAGGATAAGAATCATTGTGTTTGGCTCAATCTTTAAGGAAAAAAATACAGAAGTATGATTATACTATATATTTACTAACTACCACAAGCTGGCCTAGTGGTTCGTGTGTCCGCCTCTTGACCGGGAGATCGTGAGTTATACTCACAGTCGGGTCATACCAAAATCCATCATAAAAATGGTACCTACTGCCATCTGGCAAGGTGCCACAATACAGATGTGAGTAGGGAGTCAAACTATCACAGTTACCAGAAGACCAGCCCTCCACTGTAACCCTAGGCAAGAGGCTGAGGGCTATAGAAGCGGAGATTGGCACTGCCCAATGCACCTTAAGGGCCTGGTTAGTACTAGCCAGGCGACTGCCTGGGAAGACCAGATCCTGGCACAGGAGGGACTTATATTAGTCTTTCTAACACCTAGAATTGGTTTATAAAGCATGTAATGCAAGGCACAGTACCCAACAACAGGAAACTAAGATACAATGAGGATATGCATTGCTTTCATTACATTTCTTTATTTTATGCGTGTAGCTATATAATCTGAAGGCCTGAACGATAAGTCGTAAACAGAGCATTAAACTCTTACCCACACAGGTGTGTAAGTGCCAAAACCAAGACTCCAAAGCAGACAAACTGTGAAACAATATTGTTATTAGCCTACTACAGAGCAATTTATTTCATTTGTACTAAAAGTTAAACATACGTTCTATACGAAGACTCACTTCAGTAGACCTAAGAAGAAGGCATTAAGCCTCATACTGTGGTTGGTCAACTTTGAGCACTTCTTAACAACTGAGACCAGACTATGCAGCATGCGTGTGGATGGGCCTGGAAAAAAAAAAAGAGTACATAATAATAATAATAATAATAATAATAATAATCACAAGCACATTTCATGTGATGCTTTTTAATAACTGACAAACTCCATAAACCCGCTCGAATGCTTGGCCCCCTGTCATCGCTCCTTGCTGGTTTGAAACATTTCTGTCTTTTATATTTTGATTTATACCTTCCATTTTAATTAATCACAATTGCAAATAATGTCTTTTGATCAATAAAAACAACAAAATATCTAACCCTTTCTAAGTAGCGCATGTGATATCCAAGGGGAAGGTGCTTTTCATAAAATAACACCATACAAGACAGCCTTAAAAAATGACTAGCATTCCCAAACCTGGCTGCGTTGATGCCTCAACCACGCTCCATGGCTTATTACTACGTTGTCCAACAATCAAATCCAGCTTGAAGGGTCTCAGCCCATCCTGGAGAATGTTCAGGAAAGCAGGGCAAAGCTGATCTAGGACCAGTTGACTGATTCTGGGACACAGTGAGCTGTTTCCCAATCTAAACTGTGATCAGATTACAACACAGTCTATTATATAAAGTCACAGAATTGTTATCATGAGCACATTTAATTAACTGCTAGACTGGAACGACACCTCGGATCAAGATAGAGCAGCGCTAATTGGATCTCACTGGGATATGTTTTGTATAGCTGTAATGTGATTCATGTTAAATTCATGGGTGAGGTTTTGTCTTTAAAAGAGGTTTTGCTGTGTAAAGTCACCGTTCTCGTGATAATACCTTCTCATTAGGGTCTGTGCTGGAGTCGAAGTGGGCTGTGATCAAATCCACTGCTCTGGTCAGAGATTTCAGGATGTCTACAGGAAGCAAATCAGAGGGTGAGACAGAGAGAGAGGGAGAGAGAGACTTTATAACAAATACAGCAGTCTTATAGTTCTGATAGTTCTATAAAAACATGCTGTTTAATAATACATGCAATGTATCAAAGGTCATATTCGGATATACAGTACAGACAATTTTATATGCATGTATATATACTCAGCCTGTTGTTTATTAGGGCAAATTGAATAATTGTAATTGATGTCCATGGCAGTCAAAACACAGGCAGATGTTAATAAAATAGGATAATCTATTAGCGAGAGGCCAAAACCAGCAAGTCCAACAAGAAACCAAGAGTAGGAAACTAATGCACACAGAACAGGCAAAAACAATCTGATAATAAACCAATGACAGGACACGGGTGGAGACAAGACTAGAACGTAAACAAAGGCAAAGCACTCGCTGAGATGAGAACTGTGACTTGCACTGAGA
>JAPFFA010000018.1:38800607-38815313 GCA_026153275.1 Sciades herzbergii
CGGGCCATATCTTTAAAACTACTGAAGATATCTTCATGAAGCTTTGTATACATATCAAGCAACATGTGAACTGGTGCAGTTTGCCATTTTGGATTTTTAAATAAATAAATAAATAAATAAATAGATTTTGACTTCATTTCTAAGAGCAATGTTCATTTCCGGAGGATATACCCAAAACTATTCATGATACTGATTTGAAACTTGGATATTTTCTTCAAATGACTTAATATCTGGACTAGTTACTAAGTTGAAATAATGAGATATTGGTCATCATTTGCAAAATGAGCATACGACAGAAAACTGGGCGTGAGCAGAGACTACAGTCAAATCTCAGGTCAAGCCTCATTACATTATATTAATGGCATTTCGCAAACGCTCTTATCCAGAGTGACGTACAACAGCAGCTTTGGGACCAAAAAGTTGCAGGTTCAATTCCATGGACCAACAGGAATTACCGTCCTTGAGCAAGGCACCTAACCCCCAACTACTCCCCCGACTGCACTGTTATACTACAATACCAGGCTGCTCCATGGAGCAGTTGGGGGTTGGGTGCCTTGCTCAAGGGCACAGCCATTCCTGCTGCTCCAGGGAATTGAACCTGCAACCTTCTGGTCCCAAAGGTGCTTCTCGAAGACCATAAGGCTATGGCTTCCCCCAAGTCTCGACTCTTATACACATCTTCGAGGCAGCGCGGACTTGCGGTGCAGCATAGTCAATTTAAAGGAGTCGGATTTTTCATGACTTCTGTTGATGCTGTATTATGCATCTCCATGATGTAAACTCTGGGGCGTGGCCTCCAAACAGAGAACACATAAGGGTGTGACATTTAAATGAAGATTGTTTTCAGCCGCCACATACGCTGTGATTGCCGAGATACCTAAAAATCACATGTGAACCTGATCATGTGACGGTTTCTGCACTCGGATCTGCGCCTCTTTCTCCGTTAGACTGATAAACGAGGGACATCAAGTCGAAAAAAGGACATCGTCCTGAGTACAGATCCTGAATTCACCCAGCTGTAGATTACATCACAGGTATAGGTGTAATAATGCGTTTCTGTAGGACTTTGGTTCTAGTGTAACATCACTACTATTATTTGGTATTGTGTGGTCCTCAATAATGAATGTAATAAAAATATTAACGAAATGCAGATCCACCTTACGGTCGTCCATCAGCCTGCTGAGTCTCTGCACTCTGAAGAGAACGGATTTGCACAAAAGGCTCCAGATGCTTAAAATAGAAGCAGCATAATGTCATGTGAGGAGAGACCACAGAGCTGAGAGAGACCCGGCGGGCCTTTACTCATCCCCACGGTCCACTTACACACTCGCCAATTCAGCTTTCACTAATTCCCTGGTTCACACAAGCTCACAGGACCACACACACACACACACACACACACACACACACACACACACTCACTACAGTATATAGTGTACATTCAGACCTGATCTAATAATTACAGAAAATAATTAAATAAAATAAATAAAAATAAGATGAAGTGTAGTTTTATCAGACCATCAGCGACTGCACAGAATTTAACGTGTGATCTGAGACACTGTTACTGTTTCAGGAAAAAAAAAATTCACAGCTTGGATCAATTTAATTGGTCTTCTGTAACAACACTGCCAACAAGAACGTTCAGGCAAGCAGTGAGCAAAAAATGGCGACAAAATTCCTCTATTTGTCTTTGTCTCGGTGTCTCTGTCTGTCTCTGTTTCAGTGTCTCTGCATCTCCGTCTGTCTCTTTGTATCAGTCTCTGTCTTGAGGTCTCTGTCTCAGCGTCTGTCTGCCTCCGTTTCAGTGTCTCCGAGTCTCCGTCTGTCTCGGTCTCTGCATCTCTATCCGTCCGTCTGCGTCTTTGTGCCTGTCTCTGTATCTCCATCTGTCTCAGTGTCTCCATCTTTGTGTCTCTGTCTGCCTGTCTTGGTTTCTATGTGTCTGTCCATCTGTCTCGGAGTCTGTGTTTTTGTCTGTCTGTCTCGGTGTCTGCCCGTCTGCATCTCTGTGTCTGTGCCTGCCTGTCTCGGAGTGTTTTTTTTTTTTTTTTTTTAATTTTCTGCCTGTCTGTCAGTATTTGCCTTTGCACCTGTATCTCTGCATCTCTCAAAGAGCAGAAATGCTAATGAGTATTAGTTATCCAAAAAATGGTTTCTTACACACACGCACGCACGCACGCACGCCCCTACACCTACCCAGGTTGTACCAGACGTCCATCTCTCCGCTGAGCGTTCGCACCTCGATGATGCTCTGTCCCAGGAAATCGTCAGACTCCCTCTTCAGCCTCTGCTTCACGCGGGACTTGATGTCATCATCTTCGTCCCACACGCGCACCTTAATACGGTCTGACGAGTTGTGGCACTCACTGAGAAAAAAAAAAAAACACAGACGAGAAAACATCGTGGGCACTGCAGAGTGCAAAAAGTTTACACACCCTTACATTGACATCATGAAGCAAACAAAGCGCAGTAATGGGAAACGCACTCACAAGTGAAACTTCTCCTCCCACACCGGGTTCAAGTTGCCGTAGATGGTCTTGGTGCGCTTCTTCGTCTTTCCAACTTGGACAGTGACGTAAGGGTCGCTGGAGCCCGTCTTATCTTTGGCCTGTAGGCCCTGTGCACACATCACTACACACACACACACACACACACACACACCTCTGCAAAACCTTTCCTTTAGACAGATGAAGCGACTTCCAGTTCAGCAGCATGAGATGCGAAAGAACTGAAGCGTTCATACCGGTAATGGTGATCTTCGCCGACCATTTGGATGTCCCGTCCAGAACGCTCTGTTTGATGGTCTTCATCTGCTGAGCATGAAGCGTTTTGCTGATCATGAACACATCCCTGATGAGCTCGAAGATCTCAGGTTTGTTCCTCTCCCTGATCTTCATGCGGTCCTTCATGGCCATGATAATGTTCTGCGTGCGATCTTCAGCACCATGCTTTGAACTTTTCTCTGCCGCGCCTGCAAGTTAATGAGACAGAACCAATAAAAAAAAAATACATGTCTGCTTTTGTACATCCCTTTAAATCATTCCCAGAGCAGCCAACAGCGCAGTCATCTGTAGCGTGACGTTTTAGTAAGCTTGCTGTTTGGATAAATCATTTGTACAGTCACTGAAGTCGCTACTACAGGAGCGGTGTTAGTGTTTTCTACCTGTAGTTTTGCTCAGCAGGTGGATTAGTGGCAAAACAAAAAACAACCTGACTAGCTTTTGTATTTCAAAGCAGCGACTGAGCTTGGTTTCATGCTCGCATCTCCCCCCTCCAATCATTTTACCTTCGGTACATTTGGTGAAGTGTGAAAAGATTTTAAGTCGTGAGCTGATCAACAGATCTTTAGTCTTCTTGAAAATTATGATCTGGAGTTCGCTTCAACTTATCATGAACTGTGGAAGCCATCTGCTCTCAGGGCTGCATGCCAAGCTATGTGATTGGCTCAAATTCTCACGTTACTTCCTGTTTCAAGTTTCTCAATTATTAACGAGAAATTGTGGTCGCTATTTTTTTTGGTCATAGTGGGATTGGAAAAAAACCCCAACACCAAGTGCTATAAAACCTTTTCTGTAAAGCACCAAACAATATTGCTAATATTTTGCATGCACTTTTATGTAAAAGTAAGTGCACCCTTTGGAACTTCCTGCATTTATGGATAAATTTTTAAAATATGGTCTGATCCAAGTTACAATAAAGAACAAATACAATCTGTTTTACCTAATAACACACAAACTATCACTTTGTTCTTGTCCATACTAAATACACCATTCATTCAAACATTCACAGTGCATGTTGGAAAAAGAATGCGCACCCCAAGGCTTCAACAAACACTAACTGGAATCAGAATTTAGCAAACCTGGAGTCCAATCAATGAAATGAGTTTGGAGATGTGGGTTAGAGATACTTTGACACGCAAACATTTTGAGTTTGCAATTCACAAGAAGCATCAGCCAGCACTGTTCAGAAAACTGGAGAGGGGAAAAAGA
This sequence comes from Sciades herzbergii, assembly GCA_026153275.1. Classification (NCBI taxonomy): domain Eukaryota; kingdom Metazoa; phylum Chordata; class Actinopteri; order Siluriformes; family Ariidae; genus Sciades; species Sciades herzbergii. The sequence goes on from JAPFFA010000018.1 coordinate 38,804,597, forward strand.
AAGAAAGGGGAAAAAAAAAAAAAAGTTCCAGGATTGACATGAACACTGATCTCAGACAGACCGCCCATACTCACGTTGGAGGCAGTCTGCATTGAGGAGCTCCTGACACTTCTCGTGACATTTGACCCCACACTCGGTGCATCTCATACCCTGGCGTGCAATACCCCACAGCAGCCCTTCGCACTCGTAGCAGTACGTCGGTGTCGTCGCCGTCCAAATCTCAAAGTTATGTGGTGTAGTGCAGGAGATGGGGTAGATCAGAGCCTGCAGCGTTTTCTTATACACATGGTTCTTCTACAGGAGAGCAGTAAGAACACCACTCTTAAATTAGGAAAATGACTTCATTTTTAACCCACAATCAACAAAACATATTTTGCATCCACCAACAATCATCATCATCATGGTTCATAACTGATAAGTAAAGGAGATTACACTTATGTACATATTTCATACGCATATTAGAACCAAAATAAATAAACTAGCTGCAATTAAAATGTCAATTATCGTGAATTTTTTTACATTTTGTTGATAACATTTATTCAAGCATTTAATGGAAAACTTAGGTTATTTAATTTAATCTTGCCTTGTTTAGTATCTTTTAATCTTATTTTCTTTCCCCAATTTAGTCTAATAAGCAGCAAAAAAAAGTGCAAGTCCAATCAAATAAATAAAACCTTGCTCAACAAATTAGTCTTGCGGTTCTCAACTGCTTTAGATTTTTATTTAGTTTTTTCTGTGAGGTTTTCTTCATTTTTTTTAAATAAATATTCACAACACTACCTCTTTTTTTTTCTTTTTTAAAGAAGTTGTTTAAGATGTCATGGTGAGGAATTGTTACCACTACCTCATGTCACTTCGTTCTAACCAGCAGTGTTTGGAGTCGGAACGAATTTTTATCGATGGAGAAGCCATCCTTTTGTAATGAAAAAGCCTGAACTGGTTTGATACATGAGCACAGACTTTGCATTGTTGGAAAGATCTCACAAAATACATTAGCATCTTTCTCACCAGCTCCTCGTCTTTAACGGAGGCGCGGGAAGCCATGGCAGATGCAATGCCTGCTTTTCTGGCCTGGACCAGTGCCTGTTTAATGGAGAAAGAAAATTACATTCGAACATACCTCTATTAAGGAAGAAAGAAAAGAGAAAAAGAAAGAAAACCCAAAGAAGAAACAAGACATTCCAAATGCATCCTCTCAACTGAATTGGTGCTCGATGGAGCTCTGAACTGAGATTGACAGACCAAAAAAAAACAAACAAAAAAAACCCACAGTAAGAAATGGATGTGCTGGGAAAATCAATCAAACAAGGTTCTAAAGAGTAAAATGGTAGCAGGTTTAAGGTGGAAGGAACCTGATGATGGGTAAACTCAAACTAGGACTCATCCACAATTCAGCAGGATGTGGAATCGTATTAGGAGGAGGGTCTAAAGGTGCGCTACATGGCTATACATGTAAAGCAATGCAAAGTCTAGTGACTGATTCATGGAGAAACAAGGGCCGATTGTTTAACTCCGCAAATACACAAAAACAAACAATCACATGGACAAACCGGTATACCTCATCTGCATAGCAGATACCTCATCATGCCTGAATACGAGGAAGCAAAAGTTCATTCAAGTTCAACATGATGAGGGAGTGAAGGTATGGTAGAGGACAGAGTCTTAAGTCAGCGGAATGGAGAAATACTGATTAGCAAAAGTCAGGACAATCCATTCCTAATGGAACAAAAACAGCTAGAGGGGACTTATCTGCACAGAAGGGGATGTTGTTCTTTAGACTTACCATAGCCTGGGTACAAAGGGTGAATGCATTCAAAAGAGGCAGAAGTTTATTCCAAAGAACTCACGTAAATTTTGTAAAGCTGAGTTTATGATCCATTATCATACTGTGAAAAAATAACGACTAATTCAAGAAAAAAGTAGCACAAGCTAGAATTAATTACCAGCTAGCAATTCATCAAATCTAATTCTTTCTAATAAAGAAAATCATGAAATCTTCGATATCATGAACTAAAACTTTTTTGATCGAGATAAAGCAATCAAAGTGCGGTTATTTTAATTAAGGTTCAGCTAATGGACACTAACAATGTCTAAAACAAAGCAATTAAAAAAAAAAAAAAAAAACAACCCCATCAGGCTTTGTTTTTATTACGTTACACAGAGTTATATAGATAAGGACCTACCACATCACTAACAAGAGGGATTGGCTTCCTCTTCCGCAAGTCTGGCATGCTGTCAATCCCAAACAGGCCACTCCCACTTCTTTGGAAAACACCAAAAGGTCCATAAGAAATTCAAAGACATTGATACGGAAAAAAATATTAGAAGAATTTTAGTAGAATACACAAGAGGCTTTGATTTTTTTTTTTTTTTAATTACTGAACCTAATACCAGATGTCTACATTTTACATACGACATGGAGAAATATAATTTAGATTTTTTTTTTCCCCCCCATGAGTAACTCATGGAGGAATGGAATGAAGAACTCACCCTGCTTTGACCCAATCATGTTTGGAATTGTCTCCATTCTCCAGGCCCTATTTTATTCAGAGAAACAACTCGGATTGATTATTTTAGTCTCGTGATGGAAGACTTTCTCAAGAAACCAAAAACTTAGATAATAAAGACCAAGATAAATGATGAATGCATGATTGGTTAAGTTTCACCACTTTCATGAAATAATCAAAAGTTAGTATTTTTTCAAAAAATAAAGACGTGTTGTTGGCGTCTCCGAGGATGTATGATGAGAAAGATCTTGCGTTTTATTAAAAACACAGATGGTACTTTTAAACAATAACATGGCGACAAAAACAGGCACCATTCACTGAAATTGAGAACAATATTCTGTATTGGTCACATGCACTGATGGAGAACATGCTCTTAGTTATGACTGTTTGAATCAATAAGACAAGATGGAAAAAGTGCAAATGCAATTTCAGTTAAAAAAAAAAAACGACCAAAATGTTTTTTTTAAAAGAAGTGACCTGATTAACCTCTCTGCTTTCCTCTGCAAAACAGATCGAGACAAAACAGCAATGGTAAGTTTACTGCAAAGATTAAGACATTTTAAGACAGACGGGTTCACATGTAACTTATACCTGGATTGAATTCTTCCTCTGAAAAAACATGCCTCGAGTCTCTAGAAATCCGAGACAACTTATGTCTTTGTCTCTGCTCCTTGAGAACACGCTGGATATTGGCAAGGCACTTTTGGTGGTGAGGGTCTACCTGATCAAGGTTGTCGGTGCCCGAGTTTACCTGAGCCTCTACCTGATCAAATTCAGTCTCTGCTTCAAGGACTGTCCCCAGAGGTCCTGGCTCAGCAACTTCACCAGAAAACTGGGTCATTTCCTTATGACCCATCTCTCCATGACAATTCTTGACAGTCACCATCTCTGTGATCATTTCAAGAGAACCAGCCTCAAGCAAAAGCTCTTGATCTGTTGGAGGTTCATCTCCACTGGATGACTGGTCCATCGAGTTGTATTCAATTTGGTTACAAGGAGACATTGTACCAGAAGTTGATTCCTGGGGATCAAAGATCTGGGAGTCATTTGTTTGGTCCATTTGTAGTTGTAGGTCACTAAGGTCATATTCTTCTTGAAATCTTCTGGCATCATTTCTCTTGTGAGGTGACAAACTTTGATCCAAGGTCTCACTGCTAGATAGTATTACCTGGTCCAAATCAGATCCCTCTACAGTAGAGTCATCTTCTACAAGTTCATTTGAATGTTGTTCAGGAATGTCAGAATTCTCATCAGATCCATCAAGCCTCTTCATAGCTCCATGAAGAGCAGACTGAAAGGTCAGCATGGCTTTGTTTATCTTTATTATATCAAAACCAGCATTATGCCGTGCAAAGTTATCCATATTCTCAGAGTTACTTGGATCAATCTGTTCTTCAGACATGTTTGGGTAAACCTTGTGCCTTCTTGCATCTCTCTCTGTTTGGTCTCCAGAATACACATCCACGTTCAGGCAATTTTCACAAGAAGAGTACAAATCTTGGCCGATATCATCACAATCTGTCAGCACCATAGTGGAACAACTAATGCTTCTGGATGGGCCACTGCACAGGTCATCAGCATATGCATCCATGGTGTGGTAACCTGAACTACGAGAATATGGGCAATTCGGTGTGCAATCACATTCAAAATCGGGGCCTGTGTGTCTCCTGGGATGTCTCCAGTCTGCAGCACTGGACAAACTGGATAGTGAGCTGTATTGGTGTCCAAACAGTAAAGAAAGATGCTCAGAGCTGCTTCGGGAAGAATGGCCTGGAGTGCTGCTAGCTGCTCCACCATTATATCTACCCCAGGTATCAGGTTGTCTGTGGTTTTCTAAATCATCAACACTATTCTGGCAAGAGGAGCAATCCTCCTCACTCCACCCTGTGTCCCTGCTCCATCCTCCTTCTCCACTCTTGCTTAAATGCATGCCTGAGGTATCCCAGCCATCCTTTTGTAGCTCTGCCTCCATGGTATGGTAACTGTCAGCATGCTGTATACTCTTAAAACTATGACCTGACAAAAAACTAGAACTTGGAAAATCCTGGCCATAAACCTTTTCTTGATTGGAATAATTGGAAGGGCGTAGTCTGTAGGACGACTCTTCCGAGTTGTCCGAAATTTCAGCATGATGCGCTCTGGACTTTCTTGATTCATCACAATAAGGAGGTTCATTCTTTTCAGGCCTCCTTAACAATGGACTTCTATGTCTTGGGGTAGCTGCTACATCATTCTGATTGCTCCTGGAATGCACCATTAGCTGTGGAGATGAGGGCTGACCAGTAGTGCTTGCAGAATAGAGCCCCTCAATTTCCATCAGGACAGAATCCACACAAAAGGACACCTCATCAACAGAGCCGCTCACCGAGTTCAGGTACTGCCTCAAGTCTGAGATCTCCTCCTGGATTTTATTAATTCCCTGAAGCTCTTTCAAAATGTGCTCTACTATAGTGCTGGAACGTCTTTCCTTGCTTCTTTCTCCATCTTCTGCCTCTTCTTTCCCAGGTGTTTCTGGCTCTTCCATGTCTGCTCTTTTCTCCATAAATTCTGTACTAGCTAAGACTTGACAGTCTGAGGCAGAACTGTTATTTGGTACTGAACATGGGATCTTGATGGCATTTTCACTGTTTAACTCAACCTTCCCTATCAGATGTTTACAGTCTACTTTAATAGGACTTTTATTTGAGGTGATACCAGACTCATAGCTAGAAGGTTCCTGGCTTATTCCATAGATGAACATGTCTTCCTCCACTTCTGCAGAGGTATGCTGAAGGTTATAAGTGTCGAGCTCTGCTGGACCCTGAAGAACTTTCTGAATCTTCTTGCACAGGCCATGTCGGAACTTGAGGCTTTGGGTTCTCTTCTTGCCCAATTCTTTTTTTTTGGACTGGAAGAAGCCCGTTTCATTCGTCTCATCCCGTTCATCACTATGACTTCGTGGTAACATTCCGTAGCACCAGATGTTCAAGTGTTGACCAGCTTAAGAGTTCCTTACATGTTGATCAGCATCAAGGCACTTGAGAAGAGTCACCTGTAGTGCACGAAAAAAAATCCTTGTTCAGTTCTACAAATCGAGTTATCCTAATGCAAACGTATTTGCCAATATAAGCAAAGTGGTAATTCAGACAGCAGAAGAGTGGACATGTACCCTTCTCAATCAAACTGCTGCATATGATGAAACCATTTCTGAACCAAAGCAGCAGTTGTGCAAATATTCAAATGGCATATTGAATATGAATGCACAAAGGCAGTCCGTTTATCGAATCCAATTGAACCATCCATTCATTATCCATAACCGCTTATCTTGTGCAGGGTTGCGGGTGAGCTGGAGCCTATCCCAGCTGACTATGGGGCAAGAGGCAGGGTACACCCTGGACAAGTCGCCAAACCATCACAGGGCTGACACAGAGACAAAATTCACACTCACATTTCACACCTACGGTCAATTTAGAGACACCAATTACCCCAATCTGCAGGTCTTTGGACTGTGGAGGAAACCGGAGCACCTGGACAAAACCCACGCAGACACAGGGAGAACATGCAAACTCTACACAGAAAGGCCCCCAATCGGCCACTGGGCTCGAACCCAGAACCTTCTTGCTGTGAGGTGACCGTGCTAACCACTATACCACTGTGCTGCCCCAACTGAACCAATTATGTTTTAAAACTTTTGATCATCTCTGGCAGCATTTCAGTTTGCAAGTTCCACACAGAGTTACAGCAGTCCAGCTGTAGGCACCACTGTCATTTAGAGCCCTGCTGAGTCTAATGACTGCTTTCCCATTTCCCCAGTGTGACAGGTTGACACCACATTTAGCTGGTCTTTTTTCAGCAGAATAATTGCAGGGACTGTTTCCTTCCTTTATATACCAAACTGTACTATAGACCGAGAAGAAACTACTGAAATCATTAATGAGGGAAAAGCTAACTATTCTAATGGCTGGGAACTGTAATCTACCAAGATATTATAATTTAAAAGAAAAAGTCATCCATCTTGAAGCTACACTGTCTGACCAGCATAGTAGCTGGTCTGTCAACATCTGAAGTAAGCAACAGCAATCGATTTCACCACAATATGCTCTAATAATATGCACAGCTAATGGCTAATGCACAATGAGCTGGTCATTGAAATTCAGAGACAGTTGCTGCTATGCTCCTAAATGCACTGAGTAGTTGACATGATTGTAGCAGATACTCCAGTAATATGTGTTCGCTGTGGTGGCACTCAAGGACAAGCTTTGGCTTGCTGCCCAGAGAAGAAATGGGACATTTCAGATTATTCTTGCAGACAACCTCTGTCTAATACCACTCATGAACTGGATGTGTGCATTTGCATGATAAACCAACCAAAAGAAAATGATGCAATTACCCTTGAATGAAGTCTACTAGATCCATGAGCTAATCACTAGAATACATTTCAAAAAAGCTCAGAGATGCAGGTCTGGAAGTCAAGGTCTGGTAAATCACATACAGCAATTTATTTTATATTTCACAGGTGTGTCTCAACTTCACCTGATCTGCAAGCAAGAAACATTTCTCAACTATAGCACAAGTCCATTTTGGGGTCTAAAGTTTTGCAGTGGAGAAGGCTTTAGATCAGGTGCATTTAACCAAAAAAAGGCAACAAATGACTGAATAGCAACAACTGCCCATTTTTCATGCTTAAAAATTAATGATTAGCTTTACATCTATTAAAAAAAAAAAAAAAAGACTCCTTAATTAAAAGTGGTAATATTTAATCCATAGTGGTGTGTCATGTTACCACTTTTGACTAGCAGCAATAACTTGGAAAAGATATGTTTTTGGAATTTCAATTGGAAAGAGTAGACAGATGCTTTCGTACGCGCTACAAATCATCTAATGTCTTTGGTGACTTTTTTTTTTTTTTGGACAATCCATGATATTTTGGGTGGCACAGTGGTGTAGTGGTTAGCACCGTCGCCTCACAGCAAGAAGGTTCCGAGTTCAAACCACATGACCAACAGGGGCCTTTCTCTGTGGAGTGTGCAAGTTCTCCCCGTGTCTGCATGGGTTTCCTCCAGGTTTCCTCTCTCAGTTCAAAAACATGCAGACGCATTTAGGTAAAAATACCCAGCCATTGGGGTTGCACGAGCCAGTGCATATTTAATGACTGTCCCAAGCCTGGATAGATTGAGGAGGGTTGCATCAGGAAGGGCATCCAGTGTAAAACCTATGCCAAATCAAATACATGGATCATGATCCGCTGTGGTGACCCCTAATGGGAGGAGCCGAAAGAAGGACAATCCATGACATCACTGCCAGAGAGCTGAATTAAATTTAAAGATCTATGTACATCCATTTAAAAAAAAAAAAAAAAAAAGTCTTCCCTTTCTGACATCTTTGATCTGATGACTTGTCTTCCACTAAATAATTTGCATAAATCCATGTGACTGAAACTGCAATAGAATCGTCTACAAAAGCCATGATGGTTCATATTTAGAAATCTGGAGTCATTGAACTCCAAACAGTCCCCCCCCATACATTTTTCTGTTCATCGAACAGCTCTGCTACAGTATTTTTTATTTTTCAGTTTGGCCCACTCACATACTCGTGGTGTCTGCATCCGGACTGAGGTCTGGAAGTTGACGACACCCTGGTTTGTCCTATGTTGCATGAAGCAACAACTTATTTCAATTCAAGCTTTATTGAAACAGAAGACTATCATGTTGAGATTATATCATGATTATAAATGTCAAACTGCACAATATACGTAGATAGGATATATAGCAAGTTCTAGTGAACTGTTTGTAGCCTAACTTCCATCCATCCCTAATCCACATGTCTTTGGACTGTAGGAGGAAGACTGGAGAACTTGGAAGAAACCCATGCAAAGAAAGGCCCCAGTTGGCCATGACTTTCGAACCCAGAGCCTGCTTGCTGTGAGGCACCAATGCTAAACACTAGTGTTGCAGTCAAGACCACCTAAACCAAGATCAAGTCAGGACTAAAGTATATCGAGACCGGGACAAGACCAAGACTTTGAGGGGGTCAAGTCAAGTCCAGTCCAGTCCAGTCCAGTCCAGTCCAGTCCAGACGTGAGTGAGTGGCCATTAACAAAACAATTAAACAATTGTGTTTTTGATGCCATTAACAAAACCATACACTACCAAATAAAATACTTCAGCTTTGTTTTACATGTTAGTTTATGCTCTAGAAACAATTAACATGCACAAAAACAAATTCAAAATTTCGCTACTGCGTATTGTGATACTCCACTTTGGATCAGTACAGAAATCTAAACATAGACGTTTGAGAAATCAAGTTAATTAGCTCTCTAGTGACCATGTGTTGTTTAATCTTTTTATTGCACTTGGCTATTGCTCAATTATCTGGAAGCTACAACACAAGACTATATTATATATTTTATATTATACTCCGTACTGTTTCCTTCCGGCTTTGTTCTTTTTGCTGCCTGCACTCTGGATGGATGACAGACCTACTTTCTGTATTATTTAACAATACTTGAAGTTACTGATTAGTTATTGATTACGAACTTACAATATTAAACTAATTAAACATTTCTAAAATAAAACTTCAGTTTGATGAGAAAGAAGCATGTATAATACATTATAAAAATGTAATTTTATAATACTTTATTTGACATAGATATATAAGCATCATCAACACAAGTGAAAAATCTGGACCAAAAAAAAAAAAGCATGATCTTACCTTCCAGCTCAGGAGAAGAGGCTTCACTCCGAGAAAACCGTCCACACCATAAGTGTCACAAACGATTAGAACATTCAGAGGTTAAAATCCATCATTACGCTCACTCATCATCAGAACGAAACAAGTGAGCAAGCACTAGCAACAAGAAATGGATTTTTAAAAGGAGGCACTCTTTATTGTGTGATAAACAAGAGTTCAATGGAGTACAGTCCACAGCAGTGTTACAGTCTAGCAGCTCGCCCTCGGACAACCTCGCCACGATCACACTGTCCCTCCCTCCCTCCCTCCCTCCTTTCCTTCTCTCTGTAGAAAGACTTGGTCCCTCATCCCTCACTCTTCTCATTCTCTCGCTTTCTTGTATTTTGTGGATGAAGATGCCTACTGCAAGGACAACATCAAAAACCCTGTCTATGTTTACAAGTGTCTCTCTCATGAACCTTTTTGCTTTATCTGTATTTCAGTCACACACCTGTATCACAGCCATGAGACAGCACAGTGAGGAAATGAATCACGGCTAAACTTTCCCATAGTACTGGCTTTTTAACAGCTTCCACACATACAGAGAGCTTTGCCGTGTCCTCCACGACACGGAAATATATATATGCACGTGTAAAAAGGGCTGTTCTCATTTCGACTCCATACAATTAGCAGGCATTTATGCCGGCGTCTCCACCAGCAAATCACCATAATGCAGCCTTGTGTCTGAACTGCTGTATAGGAGTACTTCATTAGCATTAACTCTTCTATTAATGCACTGCTTTACTTCACACCCACTGTAACAGCAGCACAATACACACACAATAATAAAATTGCCAAATTTTCAACCGAATGTATGGTTATATATCCAAAAATGTTGTTCCAGCTGCTTCAACTTTCATTGAAATAAGTCATGATTATACAGTCAATGATAAATCTTGATGTAAAGCGCTAATAAAGCCACACACGTGCCGAGTTGAACCACACACACACAAAAGCACAGAAGTCCTGATCTCCTAAATTACAGCGTGTCAACGCAAATTGGGGTGGGGGGGGAAAATGCGCGTTTAAGATCATAGATAGGAGTCTAACCGTATCTTCTAATCCATGTACGGACTTCAAGGTCAGAAGAAAGAGCTCACTGACATTCATATAAGGGTTTGTCATTTTGTTTTTTTTTTTAAGCTAGCCAAACCGCATCACCTAACCTCAGAGGATTTAAGTTATAATTTTCCCAGCCAATGTTAGTCAGCTAGCTTGAGACAGGATTTCTGGTCATATTCATAAACACAATTACTTTCCCAGCTAGCTCTAACCAGTTAACTAATGTTAATTTTAGCCAGCTAGACAGGATTTTTACAAGCCCGATTCCAAAAAAGTTGGGACAAAGTACAAATTGTGAATAAAAACAGAATGCAATAATTTACAAATCTCAAAAACTGATATTGTATTCACAATAGAACATAGACATATCAAATGTCGAAAGTGAGACATTTTGAAATTTCATGCCAAATATTGGCTCATTTGAAATTTCATGACAACAA
>JAPFFA010000018.1:38819265-38834273 GCA_026153275.1 Sciades herzbergii
TCAGCACCAAAAGTCATAGCAACGTAATTCAGCCCAGAGGTATTCATGTGAAATTTGGTAATGATTGGTTGAAAACTGAGGGAGCAAGTGTCCTAAAAAAAAAAAATGTTAGGAGGATAAAGTAGAAAGAAAGATCCTGAGCAAGAGTAACAATTTGTGCTATCGCTGCTAGCACAAATTAATAGAGACTGACTAAAGGTCACAGTAATTTGCACTAGCTGACCTTTGTCAACTGAAGGTCAAGGAACAAGTTGCACCCTGCCGCCTTGAACAAAATAAAAAAAAAAAAAAAAGTTGACAGTTAAGTGATTGGAAAAAATCCGGTTTTTCCATGGATCATTCTGAATCAGTGATCCAGATCAGCACCAAAAGTCATAGCAACATAATTCAGCCCAGAGGTATTCATGTGAAATTTGGCGATGATTGGTTGAAAAGTGAGGGAGCAATAGCGTCCTAAAACACATTATGAGAACAATAAAGTACAAAGATTGAGTGAGTAATAATTTGCGCCAGCGTTGCTAGCGCAAAATAACTAAATGGACTTTAAAAAAAAAAAAAAAATCCACACACAAAGCAAAAACTATTTATCATCACAACATAACTATGTACATATAATTTTACTCATCAGGGAAAAGCCGCCATGTTAGTAGAAAAACAGTCATTTCAGTGACTGACTTGGGACTTGGGTAAAGCAAAGTTTGTAGCATTAAACACAATCAAATCAAAGTTTGATTGTATTATTGATGCATGGCCTAACATCACTTACTCATATGTTCCCTATTAGGGTCCCATGTAATTTAAGCCAGGGGGGAAGCAGAAGAATCTGGAAATCTCACAAATGAAAACACCAGCATGGCTGTTCATTAATTTGTATTCAATAGTATAATCACCACAGAAGCTATAATAGTAAAAGAAACTAATCAAAATTAGTAACAGGTTGTCGTCTTGCAGTGGATTAAAGGAACATGCAATTCTCCACAAAGCCCATCCAAACATATGCATACCTTTTCTGAAGTGTTTCTGGCCTCTTCTCCACTTGGGGAACATTATCTTTCTTTAAAGTCCTGCTTTCCCTCCTACCCTTCTCTTGAGAAGATTTCAACCCCTCATCCTCTCTCCAGGAGGTATGTCCATTGGCTGGGTGGTGTCCATTTGCAGGTGGGCGATATCCTGTATTGTGGAATGAGTGGTAGGACTCCTTTAGCTCTGAACCTGTAACACTTTCCTGGCCCATCTCACTCAGTGGAGAACTGGCTTGGCTGAGGTTTCCTGAAGATCCAAAACGACTACTGCCAGCAGGACTGATGTGTGTAGGGGGGAGGAAAAAGGCACACAAAGCCAATAAAACATTTTCAATATTATATCCACTGCATACAACAATGATATAAAATGGATGTAGTTAGCTACAGGATAAGATGAAACTACTGGAATAAGATGAACCAGGAGGAGATAGTAGGAGAATAACGGAACACACAAGACACAAAAATGGGATTACTACACGTATGCACTCACACACGAGATCAAGGAAGTGAATTTATAAAACATCACAGAGGAAGCCACTACCACTAATGCTAATGTTGACATGAGTTCATCATAAATTGTTTGGGAGAGATTTATGATGCTACTAGCCTTTTTGCACTCAAAAGCTCCATGTATTCCTGCTGTAATCCAGAAGAGAGAGCTGCAGAGGATGGGAGCTGGATCAGAGATTCCTGCTCTTTTTGGGATGGACAATCTATCTCAAGTGCGGACATACTAATTTGGAGTTTGTCATCTAGCGAGTCTATGCTTTTATTCTGGGCCTCAAGTTCAAAGCTGTCTAAATCCGTCACAATTCCATGGATAATTTCATTGTCCGGTTTATTGACATTTTCTTTCACTTCCTTCGAAACCAAAAGGCCAAGGTCTGTTTCACTTATGCTTTTTGGATACCCTGGTGAGTTTGGCTGGGCTGTAACACCACAAGGGGTCTGCTTCTTTATAGGTGTTGGTGCTTCTTTTTGCCACAAGCCTATTTTTGCTCCAAACCGCAATGTTGGCTCATTATTTGACACTATTGGCTTCTCGCCTGCAAACACACTTGAGAATGACTTAAATCCAAACAAAAGTCCACCCCCACCCGTTTGTGGCATTGTGGGAAGACCTTTAGATGCTGAGGAAAACAATGACCCAAAAGACTTGCTGGCATCTTCAGATTCACTGATGAAACTCAACTTTGGTAGTGATAAACCAGTTATGTCAAACATGGACTGGGATGGTTCTGATATAGGAGGCTCTTGAGCTGGTCCTGACTTGTCTATCAACGCATCTTCAGGTTCTCCAACAATGACTGTTGGTTGTCCTGTTACTAGATCACTTTCAAGGACTTCATTACCAAGCATGGTTACGGAAGTAACTTCAGATGGGTTCACACTTTCAGGTGTTAAATTTGCAATTGGGTCTTCAGATTTGACTTGATGCAGTGACTGCTGAGCTAAATTGGATTCTGTTTTAATTAGATTTTCTGTCAACTTTATGTCCCCTGAAGATGGCACGATATCATTGGGTACTCTTTGATCTTGGACAGCAAATTCAGTTGATTCAGTCAAGGGAGTAGAATTCAAATTTGCTTCTGCTGGTTTGACGATCTGATATGATTTGAACATACCAAGATGATCACTTTTTAGCGAGTCAGTTGGCAAGTGACTTGGGAGGCCAATGACAGAAGTTGCCTGCTGTGACTCTGACCCTTTTGTGGATGTTGACTTAAAAAATGAAGTTTGTGCTGAAGAGAAAAGACCACTTGAGGTTTTAGAGGGTCCACTAACACCAGAGAACATTTTAGACATTAACCCAGAGACTACATTTGCTGATGTGTCAAAGACCGACTTCTCCACATCAGCAGATTTTTGTTGACCTTTGTCTACACCAGAATCTGAAATTGTAGTCCTATCTTCTTGTTTAGGCGGAGGTTGGATCTTATTTAGGGGCAGATTCTGTTTTTCATTTTGCTCTGGCCATGAGTGAGTATTGCTAACTAATTCTTCAGAGAAAGCAGGAGGCCCCTTCATGTCTTGGGTATCTGCTGTAGATTTTCCCTCTCGAGTTTCTTTCTCTGCTTCAGTAATGGAATGAGAAGAGTTTTGTTGTTTTGATGACACAGATTGTGGTTGTAGGGTCATTGGTTCATTACCCTGAATTTTTTTAGTACCATCACCTGAAATCGCGTTAGCCGTTTTGTCATCTGCTCCACAAAGTCCAGAACTCATAACCTGAGATTTTTGTAGCTCAAGATTCCTTTCTTCGCTGACTGATGCATCATCTTTTGAAGTACCTCCCTGAGAAAAAGATGAAGAAACATTAAAATGCCCTTCAGCTTCAGGTGGTTTGGATGTTGTTTCTGCCTGACTGGGTGTTGTTGGACTATGACCACTAAACACAGAAAGCAGACCTCTTCCTGAAATGTCTTTAGGAGTAATGCCACCAGGAAAAATGCCTCCCAATAATGATGTTGGAGGTGAAGGCTCTTGTGGTCTTGTTCCACCAAACATGGTAAACAAACTTTTTCCGGGTGGTTCTTTTGAGGCTGAAGGTCCATGATCCTCTGCACTCGAAGTGGATTTTGAACTCGAGCCAGAAAACATAGAAAATAGGCTCTTTCCAGGTATGTCCTTTTGACCTGTGGTACCTGGAAAAATTCCACCAAATACAGATCCAGCTTGAGGGGCTATATTTTGGGAATTTGGCCCACTGAACACTGAAAATAAACCAGATGCTGCATTTTGAGAAGTGACCTCAGGCCCTGAACAAATGGGAGGGGTGGGTAAATTACTAGTTGATTCCACAGGTATAGAAATTGTGTCAACATTTGAAGCAATATCCTTTGGAACAAGAGCAGATGCAGTTTCCGGAGAAGTACAAGTTTGTACATGTGGTGTTTCAGGGGATTGAAAAACTTCACTAAGCATTGGTAACAAACCTGTATCTGGAGTTTGATCTGGGAGAGGAATAGAAGTTGGTCGAGTTGGGGTGTTGAAAATGGGCAATTCATCATCAGGTAACACAGAAGCAACAGAAGAGTCTGGTTGTTGTTGGGTGGGAGGACTAGATTCTAAGGGTATACATTTCACTGAACATTTGGTAGTTTGCTCATTTTCCATGGCACTTTCTCCAGGAGATAGGTTGGCCTGTGCATTCTGCTCATGGCTTAGTTTGCCAAACAGTGAGAATAATCCTTTTGCTGTCCCTTTATTTCCATTGGAGCCTGATAAAAATCCACTCTGAATGGATGTTGCTTGAGGTGTATTCTGTTGTGGACTATGAACACCAAACAATGAGAGGAGACCTTTTCCAGGTGGCTCTTTTAGAGGAATTTCTTCTTGAATATTATGTATAGCAGGTTGTGGTTTTTGTGCATCATCAATTACATCAATCCCCTGTAGCTGTTTGGGTGCCACTTTCTCTGGAATTTCAGTATCTGCTGTTAGACCAGTTGTTGGTTGTGGGGTGGATGAAAGTTGCGGGCTAGATCCACCAAGCCTAGAAAACAAACTTTTAACTGGTTTCTCATTATAGCTGGAAAGGCCACCTAATAGTCCACCAAAAATAGATCCAGTCTCTTGTGAAGCTGTGTTTGGAGGATCTCTGTGTGCAACTTCATGAGATGGTTGTTGACTGGTAGACTTGGTTTGTAATGAATTCTGCTGTGGATTCTGACCACTAAACGCATGTAAAACTTTTATTCCTGATGCTTCGTTTGGAGAAGCCCGATTTGATGATCCGGTGTGTTGTGTACTGGTTTGTTGAGTACTAGTGGCACTGAACACTGAAAACAAACCTATGCTTGAGGTGTCTTTTTGAGGAGCTTTTTCAGTTTGCTTCAACAATGCAGCCTTTTCTGTGCTGGAACTGCCAAAAAAAGACAAGATTCTATTGCCTATTGTGTTTTCTGACGATTCACCCCTTACCTGACATTGAGAAGCTGATTCTCTTTGAGGTGGTACCTGTTGTGAACTTGAATTATTAAACATTGACAGTAACCCTCTCCCTGCAGTTTCCTCATTATTCATGCGCCCAGAGTTTGCAATGGAAAAGCCAAACAATCCACTTGTTGATTTGGTGGAAGGTTCTGATTTATTAGAACCAATTGTTGGCATTGTTTGAGAAGCCCCTGAAATCAGTTTATCATTAACATCAAGGGAAAATATCTGTGATGCACTCTTAGGCATCTGTTCCTGAGGTGTCTGTGATGCTTTTGGGATATCAGATTGACTACCAAGACTGAATCTACTCTGTCTCTGTGGTTTCTGAATCCCTTCAGACTCTGAAGTCCTATGATGAACATAGTCTGGTTCTTTAGCATCATTTCTTGAACCAAAAGTTTGATGACGTGCAGAGGATTTTTGTGAACAGGATTCCTTTGATGGACTCTGAGAAGTGGTGCTTTCCATGTTTAACAATTCTCCCACTGACCCCAGAAGTTTGGTCATTCCTGTGCCTTTGTCTGTACTTGAATCTTTTATGCCATCAAGGATGTTTTTGTTTTTCTCTGTTTGTTCTTTTACAGCTTGAGAAGATTTGACAGATTCTTGACTGGGCTCCTCAATCCCTATGGCATTCCTGAAAAAACTCAGAAAGCCCCCTTGATTTTGCTCAGGTTTTTTGCCACCTTGTGCATCTATAGAAGAAACGGATTTGATGGATAAGTTTGGTGACTTTGTAGAAACTTCAGAAATAGAAGATTGCTGAGACACAGTGGCTTGCCTAGCCAGTTTAGGCTTGCGAGTTGCCCCTTGAGCGCTTACAGATGATGGAATTTTTGACAAGATTCTAGATGACCCAATTTCTGAGGGCTGCTGATCCGTGCTTTCTTTTGGGGTTAAAGGAGAAACATCATTCTTTATGGTCTTTGATTTTATACCTTGGAGACCTGGAGAGGGAACGCTCTTAATCTCCTTGCAACTTTGGGCTTCTGGGACTGAAGAGTTCTCTTGAATCATTCCAGGATATGAAGCATTTATGACAGCTGTAAAAGTTTTAGAGCCATTTATGTTTCTGTTTGACTTTGATTCTTGACTTTTTCCAAAAAGAGAAGAAAAGGGAGACGATATTTTCTTGATGGGCTTCTTTGACCGTTCCTCTCCAGGCTGAACTCTTTTTCGCCATTCTTCTTGTGACAGGTCATCTATATGCTTTACCTGTAATCCAAAGGATGAATGACGTCTCTGATGAGGCTGGTAACAACTGTACACGCCTGATGAGTGTGGTGTTGGAGTTGAGCAAACAGAAATACAGACTTTCTGTGAAAGCAGTTCTTTGGTTCTTCTGTTATTAAGATTGCATTTAGTTCCATTAACTCTCAAATCCAGGACTTCCAGAAGAGAGTCCTGGTTAGCAAAATCATTCTGTGTCTGCTGCCTTGTGTCCATTTTAACCTTGTTTAATCGATACAATGAAAAATCTATAGCTTGCTGTCTTTGAGCAGGAACAGAGCTCTCAAACATCTGAGAGAACCTTTCCAAGTTCAGATTCATAATTTCATTACCTTTCCTATATGCATCAGATAGGTCAAGGGGTGCATTTAAAAGCTGAGCCACACTCTGATCTTGTCCTGGAAACCAGAATAGTTCATCCTCATTGTAGAGAGGAATTTTGAAACCACACACTATAACCATCTCATTGTGGAGCAAGGCACTTGGATAGTTAGACATCTGCCCATTTCCCCACACCTCATCTTCTGGAGCACAGGCATAGACATACTGACCAGACCCATCTGTCAGCAATGCATAGATATACTCATGATCGGTGTAGACAAAGTATCCACAATCTCCATCATCTGCCTGCCACCACATACCTTGCTCTAGAAGTAAGAGCCATTGTTGGTACCATTCTGCATCTTCAAAATATCTATAGTCCTCTATATCTACAGAAGTGTAATTCCAGCCATTAGGGCAACCAATTAAACCAGGATCACATTCACTATTTGCAGGTTGTTCATATGTTCTTGTGCATGTATTTTCTCTATTAGCAGAGTATGACAAATTCGTTGGATGTTCCTCACAATGCCCTTCAGGATATACTACAGTATTTAAACTATAGCAGCTTTCCTCACTGAATGACTGCCAACTACCAAATTTAGCATTGTCTTTTTTGCTCAAATTTAAAACACCTTCTCCTTCAATACAGGAGCCACAGTTATTGAGCATATCCAAACTGTTATGGATGCTCCACATTTTTTGCACATTTAAATTGTTGATGGTACTCTTGGGATACTCTTTCTGACTGTTGTTAAATGCCATCCAGTCATGTGCGGAATAGTACTGTTGATTTTCATCCATGTTCATGCTTCGCGACCATTCTAGCAATGCCTCTAAACTTTGTGCATGACCATATTTCCATGGCTCATAGCTCACTGAGTGGTTATTCATCTGTTCCCTTAGAACAGAATTTTGGCTCCAGTAATGTTCATAGTTCGGACCAAGTCCATAAAATAAGTTATCGTTACAAGCATGCGGCTCTGGAGAACTATACAAGGAGGGATGGCTCTGTGTTAAATATGGCTGGGGTGTCTGTACTTGACCTGTGAGGCCAACTGGGGAGATAGGATGATTGTCAGTACTATACAAGTTATTTACATGATTTAAGAAAGAAGAATCTGGAAAAGCTGACATATCTGGCAAATGACCTGTGGTATCTGAAATATAGGCTGCATTCATTTGTTGTGATCTTTCATAACTTGCCAAAGTCCTCAGGTCCAAATTATTGCCATCACTGTAGACAGGCACATTATTTATGACCATGCCATTACATCTATATAGACAAGAAGCAAACATAGCACTGCCATTTGTTTCTTTGTCCATTTCCAGGTCAGCCCCTGAAGGAGATTCATTTGAATGCTTTTTTAAAGTGTTTGAAATCAAGCTTGGGGAGGTTGTAACACAGCCCCTCTGATCCATACACTGCACAGATTGTCCCCCTGAATCAGGAGGCATTTGGTCTCTCACTACAGTGTGGAGTGGAGTCTGCTGTTTATATGATGACACATTTTGAGAATCCTCGTTCTGTACCCCCTGCCATTGTTGTTTCTGGTTGTGTGGAGCCCATTTGCTCTGTGCCCCTTCTTCAGAAGAAGCTCTCAACTTGTTCAAATTTCCAGACAAGACTTCTGACTGGGCATCTTCTTGTGCTAGAGGAGGGTACTGTTCAGTTGATTTACTCTCCAAAGAACTTTGTCTTCCATTTTTGGGTTTTGATTGTTGTGTTGATGCAGTCTGCATGGCAGATAAATTACCTGATGAAAACTTGAAAAGGCCAGAGAAAAAGCTCCCATGTTCATTTGCTGGTTGAGATGCATGGTCACTCTTTCTAGAACATTCCTCTATGATTTTCTGTCTGTCTGGGTGATCATTTGAGATTCTTGAGTGATGTGTTTGAACATTTTGCTTGGAAGGTTGATGAGAAGGATGAATACTTGCTGGTACATTTTCATGCTGCCATGAGTTAGCTTGATTATCTGAGATACTATTGCTGGAAATTAATTTGAAAAGACCAGACAAAATGCTTCCTTTTTGAGATGATGCTTGCTCAGGTTGTGGAGGTTGCTGGTCTGTGGAGTCTCTGTGTTGAGGTGGCTCCTTATTTGATACAAAAGGGATGCCTAAAGGAGAGGTCTTGTGTGCTTGTGGAGGAGTATTTGGCTGATTTTCCAGATGGGTCAGAGCAGGATTTGATATTTGACTTGGCTCATTTCTTGGGTGCACTGGATTAGACTGTGTGTCTTTTGATACATCGCCAGTAGAAGCAAATTTCATGATGCCAGAAAACAAACCACCTTGTACAGAGTGCAGACCTGTTTTAGGACCTGCCGTGTCATCAGACGATGAAGATTTAAACAAAGTAGAAAATAAGCCTCGAGTTTCTGGCTGAGAAGCATTTGGTTCTACAATAGAGGATGGGCTTGTTTTTGGAGTTTGTTGCATATTATGGCAATCTTCCTCAACTTCCTTCACTGGTTTTTGGTGTTCACTTCTTACTGTGTTTTGATTTGACCCAGTAAGTGGTTGAGAGCTCTGGTTCACCAACCTCCGACTCTGTGGACTAGCAGTCTGCACATTTTCATTTGGTGCAGTCTTATGACTTGAAAACCAACTAGTCTCTAAAGTCATCATGGGCTCCGTTTCAAGATGATTCTGAGCTGAAGAGCTGGATTTGTTGGGATTTAAAGAAACTTTAGCTGCATGGTTACTTTTAGACGGAGCAGTCTGAGCTGGTTTGACTGTATTTTTTGGTGAGCTTTTAAGTTGACCAGTATCATCACCTGAGGCAAATTTTAAGAGTCCAGAGATCATTGCCCTTTCCGCTTTTGGGGGCTGCTGGGTAGGCACATTGCTTGAATCAAGGAAAGGAACTTCCATTTTAGATGCCTCATCATGTTTGAATAAAGATTTTGCTTCTCTGACATTTCCTGATCTGCACACAGGAAAAACTGTTTGTGTCTGATGTTGAGAAGGTATACAAGGTACTGGAGAGATCAGAGAGCTAAATGTTTTCTTCAAGGGACTGAAAAATCCTAAATCTTCAGTGGATTTGTGGGATCTCACTGTGGTCTCACTATTGTCACTTTTGATTTGTCTCTCTACAAGGGCAGAGACTGTTCTAGTCTGCTCTCGACTAGGCTTGAAATCTTGAATATCATTCGATTGATCTAATGAATCCCTGTGATTTCTATTGAGCTCATTCCTACTGACTTCTTCTGAAAAACTCTTGCTTGTTTCATTAACACCTCCCTCTGAGACTTTTTGAGGGTTTACTTGTTTCAACCCTGAGCTTACAGAGGAGGGTGGCTGGCATTCGTTTACTTCTTGCTTTATAATGTCACTATTATTTTGCATCTGGGTATTACTCATGGGTGGTGTCCTTTGAATCATCTCTTGGGGTTTTGCTTCTGATGGTTGGGTAGGCATTAGGAACATCCTCTTTTCAGGTGGAGTTTCTTGAGTAGGGGATACCACAGCTACTGGTGCTGGACTTGTAGACTTGGTCATAAATGACAACAATTTTGATAAACCAGAGCTACCTCTAACATAATTTGAAGTTTCTGAACACTGAATAGAATTTGAGCTTGTTTGTTTCAAACTTGGCACAATTCTATCAGTGAGGGAGCTAAATAAGGAGTTCTTGGCATTCTTCTGGTCTGATCCCTGTTCAGAAAAAATGATTTCTTTGACTTCCAGAGCTTTGTCTTCTTTTAATTCCTTTGAGGTGATCTCTTTTTCATCTCCAAAAGATTCTGTCCTTGCACTACCTTTGGAGGACAGCCTTGATTTGCCGGTTTCAGGCAGGGAACCATACTTATTGATCTCCTCTTCTTTTTCAGCCAGATATTCTGACACAGTTTCCACTAGGCATTGAAGTTCATCTATTGGATCAACATACTCATCACTGGGTTCCTCCACAGGAGACAACATGTCTTCTGGGGTCCATCCCCCAATTTTACCCTTTGGAGTCTTCCTATCACAATATCCTTGAAGCTGGTCAGTGTAGCCACCAAAAGATGAAACTGTGTGTTTATAGTGCTGACTAATCTCAGAGCAGAATTCCTCCAACTCCTCCTCAGATCCTTGCATCTCATCTGAGCCTTCAGAATTAGGGTCTATGCTCAGTCCCAGTCTGGTTTCTTCTTCATCTTGATCTACCATATGGTCATGTAATGTCCCTCCTGGTTTGTTTTTGGCCTGCATTCTAGTTTTGTAGAACAAGCCATTTTTGTATGGCCTCAGGCAAGGCATCATGTTCTCTTCATCTTCTTCCATTTCTGCTACTTGACGGAGTACAAGCTCTCCCCGTTTCTGACGGAGAAGAGCAAGATCAGGGTTGAAAAAGTTCTCCCCAATGCATTCCATTCTTGTGTTTACAAGTCCAACTGGGTCTCGAACCTTTTTTCTCAACCTTCGGTCGATGGTGTTGTAACCCTCTGGATAGGCAGGATTCAAAGAAGTCTTGTCTTTTGTTTTCAGAGGCTGTTGGCTAATCATGGAATTTTGACTGGATCTTGCATGGTGAATGTTATTCGGCTTGTTTTTCTCTACATCCAAGTCACGTTCTTCTTCGTCACAAAAATCATTGAGGGAACCTTTACCCCACATTTTATATTTGACCTCCCAGGCCTCTACTCCCATACCTGAATCTACAGGAATTATTCTAACCCTGCCTTTTTTGTTTAGGGTTCTAATATAAAGTAGCAGGTTGATTAAAAAAAAGGAGAAAAGAGAAAAGGGGAAAAAAAAAAAATCAATATTAAAACAGTCAAACAAAAGATGATTAATAATGTAAGAAAAGAGGAATGTTCTGTTTGAAATTACATGAGTGACCAATTATCAATTCTGTAGTGTTATGTGAATTATGTCTGTACTTCAAAAACAAAATTATCCTATAAGCAGTGTAATACATGAAGGAAATGAAAGGTTAGATGAACAAAGAGTATTTTAAACTGAAACAAAAGAGATCCAAAAATATGTAATTAAAAGAAAGTACATCTCCAAATAATGCTTCTTCAAAGGACAGAATAGACAACTAACACTTTTTAGTTTTACAAAGTAAACACACAACAACATGAGACATTTACAACAAAATCAGCAAACAACAATGAAAGTGGTACATTCCACATGAGTGGAACCCAATGTGGTGTTCTTTCTGCTGTTGCATGCGGAGATGCTTTTCTGCTCACGAAGGTTGTAAAGAATGATTATACGAGTTACTATATTCTTCCTGACAGCTCGAACTGCTCAATCTGTCCATTTTCCTCTGCCCTCTCAACAACAAAGTGTTTGTTTCCACCCACAGATCTGTCACTCGTTCACTCACTCAGTGATTTTTGTTTTTCGCACCATTCTGTGTAGACTCTAGAGACTGTTGTGTGTGAAAACCCCAGGAAGAAGATCAGCAGTTTCTGAAATACTCAAACCAGCAGTCCATCTGACTCAAACCAACACCCATGCCACAGTGAAAGAAAGCCACACAAAAATTGAGATCACAATTTTTCCCATTCTGATGTTTGAATATTGTGAACATTAACTGAAGCTCTTGATTTGTATCTGCATGATTTAACGCATCGTGCTGCTGTCGAGGGATCGGCTGATTAGAGAACTGCTTAGAACAGCTGTCGGTGGATGGATGTTCTTAATAAAGTGGCCAGTGAGTGTAGTTTAATTACACTAAAGCTTCACAATAGTCAATGAAATGCCAAAGAGAGAATCCTCCTCCACAACAACAACAGAACTTTGGGCTCAACAGACACCACCACAAATACCTCCAGTTCCACAGTTTCTACAAAACCCAAATTTCAAAATCGAACCCTCATTATTCTGGTTTCAAATGGTGGAGCTCTGAAACGTCACTACGTCGAGAAATACATGTACTACACTATTTCATGTTCTACTATTGCAGAATTAGTAGGTTTTACCTGCTTGGATGATTGTCTCTGTAGTCCAGTTCAAAGCTATGCACCGAGTCCGTGCAGGAGTCTGGGTGTTGACGGAAACGTGGTCCCACTGGGTACTGATGAACAGAGGAGTTCGGCTGAGCCGTACTGTGGTAGCGCAGGGGTAAACTGTTGCTCGTTTCGCTCCTGTAGTCACTGTCCCGATCGTCCATTGCACTGTCCAGATCATCCAATGCTATGAGGTAAACATAACAGACTCAGGATAAAAGCTTTGTAAAATTCAAAAAAGCTTTAAATTAAAAATAAAACCGCAAATGAGGATCACATTACAGAGCCGAAAGCTGGCCTTCACAAATGCAAGGGACTGGCTGCCATATCATGCCTTTTGTATTGGCCTGGACTTAAAAATTCAGGTTTAAACCATACGAAGCATGCCACATAAATTACACATGCACACAGATGCCAGAAACAGCCAGTCTTGTTTATCAAGCAGGTTATGAATTTACTTATTTGTAAAATTTTCACAAAAGCATTTACTCAGGAAAGAAAAATGTGCAATTCGTGAAAATCCGGTTATTTCAGAAAACCTTTTCAGCGGACTTACTCTTACCAACACGACATTGATTATTTTTCCAATAAGAGCCTAAAGTGATTTATTCCTCTTCTACCACAGCAATTTTTTTTAACAGATTACATTCAACAGCCATGAAAAAAAGTTAGCTCCTGTTATCACTTATGTTATAGCAGCTATAAACACACACTCCTGCTCTCTCTTTAAGACGACAAAAAAAAAAAAAACCCCGTTGCATGTAATATTACATACAAACTGCGAAACCTAAACTCGTGGAGACTTTCCAGCGTCAGAAAACTTACTGACGCTTACAAATCCTCCTCAGAGAAAATTTCACCACATCAACAATTACATGATTATCAGACTTCAATTAGACGCATTATTCATGCAAGCCTCTGTGAATATACTGTTACAACAGAAACAATAATGTATCAGAATGAGCACATTAATAAAAAGTATATACCTCTGATATTTATTTACATCTGGCACTGATGTCAGTGCTGCTGTTATAGACGTGAAGCATCACCTGACTGATCAGGATCAAGAATTCAATAGTGCTGTGGTATAATGAAATATAAATGTATGTAGGTGTGTGCGATATGACGATATATATCTTGTAATGATTTAAAAAAAAAAGAAAGTCCTTAATTTCATCGCATCACCAATCGCTCTTTACGGCAAAAAATTGTCAATTATATTGGATGCAGCCACCGCTGTTGTTCCGAATAACGGGTTGCTAGGTGTTACTAAGACTAACCTGGGGTTGTTAGCTATGGATTACAGGTCAATTTTCCCCCCACTCAGCCAAGTTACAGGTACGCTGGCTGTGAATAAAAATGTTCCTTTATTAAGAAATTCTTAAGATCCAAGATGCAAGATTTTGGATCAAAACATGTTTTGTTTTGGTGACTAGCCAATGCTTATGTCATCACTATCATCATCATCATCAATAACCTTATCAAAATATGTACTTACATTAGGGTTGTTGTTTTTTTTTTAATAATTATAATTAAATAACTTTTTGATGATTTTGGTAATCTGAAAATGCTACAGTCCTGATTTTTTATAATAAAAATTAAGTTTTATCAATAATTTTTTAAAGTTGTTCAATTAATAATTAACAATAATTATTAAACAAACATTATACACGAGCCACTTTTTCCATGGAATAAAAACATGTATTCTACTCCCTTCTAGTGGGTTTATTGATGCCATGCAATATTATCATATCGCTTATCCTCTATGTATTATGTCACTCTCATGAGCATGCAATATTGTCATAATATTGCATGTTGTCAAGACAACACGACGTCACATGCGAAGATCCAATGACAAAAAACTTTTCTGTTGCGCATGTGCACAATCATTTCTTTGTCGACCGAGAGAGAGAAGATGGGGTTAATTCAGTGCTCGGTTTAAGCACTAAATAAATAAACAAACTGAAACTAAAAGACGTGCTGAACACCCGAAAGGCTACCAGAACTTCGTATAGTCTTCATGCATATTTAAGAGAAAAACAGACCAACAGACATCGAAAAACTGGAAGAGAGACACGGAGATGTAAAATTTCCATGCTAGCGAGTGACTGACCGTTTGTAAACAAAAATGGCGGCAAGGTTTGCTTCATTCAAAGCGGAAGATTTAAAAGAGACCGACGCGCTGAACACCTGAAAGGCTACCAAAACTTCACTGGATATTCTTCACGCATATTTACAAGAGAAAAAAACAGACCAACGGACATTGAAAAACTGGAAAAGAGAGCAATAGAGGAAATATTGTCAAAGTTCTGCTTGGAGGTGAGGAAAAGTAATGGAGTCTTTTACAAGAGGACTTCACTCAGCAAAGCCCTTTCGTTTTGAACAACTGCAATTTAACAATTAACTATGACCAAAAGTAACTGAACTCGAACTGTCTACCTGGATATAGCTTGTATACAAGTTGGGTTGTTCAGGCTTTTTGGACTTGTACCATTTTTATTGTTAGAACTTTGACTTTGGACAGTACATTGGATTGACAGAA
>JAPFFA010000018.1:39363146-39374091 GCA_026153275.1 Sciades herzbergii
TTGCTAATTTTTGTAACCGTAACCAAGCAACGAACTAGCCAATAGCATTTCAGAAATACGGCCCCATGTTAAGGAAACAAAGCCCTCCTTGATTGACCAATCAGAATTTAGTAATTTGGCCCTATATATTATAATTCATGTTAATTTGCGTGCTATACGCAATAAATTATTACTATTACCACTGCTTTAGACGAATAGGAAGTCAGCTGACAGGAAGGTAATGCTTTTATTTGGCTGCCTTGCTGTGCATAATAATCAAAAATAAAAAGAACTAGTCATGATTGGAGTCAGTCATGATTCAGTGGAGGATAATGAGGAAGCTCTCCCCAAGTCTTGGTTCCTTCCTCCTTGCTGTGTCTGTAGATGTTTTCTCATCATCCTTGCTCTTAGCTTGCTTTCAGCTGTTGAGGTACTGATGTCTGCTTCTTTGAGACAAACTATATTTTGAAAAGGTCTGGAAAATGCTGCTTGTTTCTAGGCGAAATAATTGACGGAAAAGTTAAGCAGCATGCGGTGTCTAAATACTGCGGACAGCCTGGTGACTTCAGCAAGTCAAAAGAATCCTGGACAAGCCACACAGATGCAAACACATGCATGCACAGACACATTCAAAAGCCGAGAAGCTGGTGGATGCCTTGGGGCTGCTCCATCTCTCTCTCTCTCTCTCACACACACGCACACACTTTTTTTTTTGCCTTTCGAGCTCTCTTCTTTTTCCCCCACTTCTTTCAAGAACTACAAGCTAAATTTAAAATGCTAAACTGGATACGCTTGTGTACATAATGTTGCTGTCACGCTCAGAGAAGTTGAAAACCATGCATGACCTCGAGCACATTTTTATCTCTCAGCCGATCAGGTTGGGAGAAAAGTCCCTGAATGTAGCAGGGATAAAAATCAAACATGATATGGAGCTAATACTGAAAAACGTTGCTAATTCTGCATCCAGCTTTATCCCTTTCACCGGGAAGAAATATGACATAGCAAAGAGCAGAATTCAAGTGAAAAACATTATAACTTGCTTGCTTAAGTGCGCTCACCCTTTCACGATGGCCCTGTGCTCAAAATTAACCAGTCACATTCAAACTCATGCTCCAAAGTCATCATCATACACCTGCTATCAATGAAGAGATTCTGATTAACTCTAAATAATGATCAGTTGTTTTTGTTGGATTTTCTTGACATTGTCTTGGTTTTATCCGGCGGCTGAAGCCATGGTCTACAAAGAGCCTGCAAAGCATGCTGAGGATCTCAGTGTAGAAAGGTATCGATCAGGAGAGGAGTACAAAAAAAAAAAATCCAAATCATTAGATGCACCATGGAACGTTTTGAAGCCCATCATCAACAATTGGAGAAAATTGAGGACCATAGTGACATCCCTCCAAAATTGACAAAAGGACATGAAGAAAACTTATCAGGGGGGCTGCCAAGAGATGGAGAGCAAAATAAAAAGTTGCTGCTGGGGAAACTACTTTATATTGGGAAAGAATGCTGGAGATGGAGTTGCCAGGTAGAAGGAAAAGAGGATTTATAGATGTAGTGAAGGAGGACATGAGGATGGTTGGTGTGACAGAAGAAGACATGGAGGACAGGAGGAAATGGATGGACATTATCCGCTGTGGCAACCCCTAACGGGAACAGCTGAACAGTTGCCATTTTTCTTTACACACTCCATGGCTTTCATAGCATTCATGAACTCCTGCTTTTCGTTCTTGTGGGAAATAGAGAATCTGGTAGGGAAGTGTATTCCAAAATGGAAGCCTGGTCTACCTTGAAACATCTTCCTGATGTCTGTAACGGCTGCTCTGGTGGCTTTAGTGATGTTGGCAGTGTGGTCCTGAAATAGTTAAGTCAAGATATCAATCTTTTGAAGTTTTGCAATGATTGTGTGGCTTATCTCCTGATCTTCTCTGTCAGGCTGTGGTGAGAGTGATCAATCAGTATGTCTTTGTCCATCTGGGAAACTTCCTTCAGAAGTTTGGAGATTTCCATGGGAGATCTCGATCTTGGTAGCTCTGTGACCCCCACAACCCCCTCGTCCTCCTCTCTCAATCCTTACATTTTTCTTTGAGATCTTCTCGGTGCTTCTTAAGGTCAGTTACACTGGTTTGTACAGCCACTACCTCGTCTAATCGTGTTGACAGCCCTTCCTTGATGACTTTTACATTGTCTTTTACAAGTTCGGTTTTTGTGCAGATTATTTTTGTATTAATAGCATTTTCCAGTGTCTTTATTTTCTTCTTTTAATGTTTCAAAATCATCCATGAATCACTCAGCTCTTCTCTTATCACAGTGGAAATGTTTCTCCTTAGCGAGATGAGAATATCATGTTCAACCAATGCAATGTCCATGATCAGACTTTCCTCAGGTACAGGTGCAGCTTGGTCTTTGCTCAGGCGGTGTTGGAACTTGCGTTAAACAGACGGTCATGCTTGTATTTTTGGAGATTTGATGCCATATATGTCAATTTTACTGTACTTTGACTACACTTGGTTTGTTACTGTTAAATTTCAAGCATTTTGCATGTGATTTGAAATGTAAGTGTTGTTTAAATATGGAATTGGTAAGGATTCTACAGGAGCACTGAGACATACGTATGTTTGACGTCATTTGTCACTCAACAGTGCCCCCAATTAACCTGTTTTTCAAATTCAATGAAATAATTGCACTGTTTTCACTCATAATGAGTTTGAACTGAGAAAAATGGTTTTTGATAAGCAATTAAATGCAGTAAGTGAACTCTCTTTTTGACCCTGTGATAAGAAAGAAAGTGTGTGTGTGTGTGTGATCATGCCACAGTCGCACGTTGTCTGTGTTTTTCTCAGATGCACTGGTGAATTGGAAGTGCGAGAAAATCAGCCGTAATGGTGGTAGCACTTCGTCTCACTCCTACACTCAGGGAAGCAGCTTAATTACATTTCATTTTTTTATTTTTTTAATGCAGCAGCCATGTTGATTGATAATACTACATTGTGTGTGTGTGTGTGTGTGTGGCACTGTACAATCATGAGCATGAAGTTAATTGTGTGTATCCACAAGCAGATAAAGTGTTTTGGTGAACAGGTGGTGCGGTTCAGTATCTGTTCCAAACACACACGAGTGTGACAGTAAAAGAGAAACAGATTGTCGCAATCATGTTATTTGTCATTATGCTTGTCTCTCTGGTATTCTTCATTTCGGTATGCATTTTGCTGTGACTGACTGTCTCCTGTTTCATTACCCAGACTGCCACACTGCTGTTCAGTTGTCCTGCTGCCTGTCCGTCACACTGGGCTGAAACAGAAGGGGGGGGATCAGGAAAATCAAGGGGATTGGACGGTTTATATATATATCCATGACAGATATAGGATAGACAAGGGTTTGTTGATAACTCACATCCCAGGAGCAGCGGGCGTGTGGCAGGAGGTGGGCGTACACCCTAGTTGGGATGCCAGTCTGTACTGTTTAATATTTCTTTCAGTGTGTATATACACTAGCGCATGTCCAAATATTGGAATATCATGAAAAACTTTTTCGTAATTTAATTCAAAAAGGAAAACTTTCATATATTCTATATTCATTGCATGTAAAGTTAAATATTTCAAGGCTTTTTTGTTTTAATTTTGATGATTATGGCTTATAGCTCATGAAAATAAGAAATCCATCCATTATCTCTAGCCACTTATCCTATTCTACAGGGTCACAGGCAAGCTGGAGCCTATCCCAGCTGACTATGGGTGAGAGGTGGGGTACACCCTGGACAAGTCACCAGGTCATCGCAGGGCTGACATATACAGACACACAACCATTCACACCTATGGTCAATTAAGAGCCACCAATTAACCTAATCTGCATGTCTTTGGACTGTGGGGGGAAACCAGAGCACCCAGTGGAAACTCATGCAGACATGGGGAGAACATGCAAACTCCACACAGAAAGGCCCCCATTGGCCGCTGGGCTTGAACCCAGGACCTTCTTGCTGTGAGGCAACAGTGCTAACCACTACACCACCGTGCCGCCCATATAAGAAATCCAATATCTCAGAATATTAGAGTTTGAGTAAAACAGTATAAATAATAATAAGTTGAACTTATATAGTGCCTTTCTCACACCCAAGGTCACTTTACAATTAAAAAACAAATAGGGGAAAAAAAAAAAGTCCACCAAAAGAGGGTCAGGATGTAATTCCAGTGGAGTAGCTACCCACAAAGGTATGTCCCACACTGCCTGCACAGCCGCTGCGACACTACCAGGCAACATCGCTCGGAACACCGTGCCATGGATCCAGAAAGTGAGCATAGAATCACCACTACTCAAAGCACTGAACAACCCCAATGTTAAAGAGAGCAACAAGCCCACTGCAGTCTCATGGCAGACAGAGGCCTGAAGGAAACAGATGACCAAAACTGGGTCTGGAGCTACACCACAACCGGCAGACAAAAAATTCAAAGAAAGACCAAATATCAAACCACACTAACATAAAAAGAAGGGGAAAAAAAGAAAAGTAAAAAGCTCCAGTGAGAAGTGGCAGCCAAAACGCAACTGGAAAGGGAAAAAAAATGATACCGTGCATCTCTCAGTCTAGTTCAATACATGCAACCACAATCATGGGGAAGACTGCCGACTTGACAGTTGTCCAAAGACAATCATCGACACCCTCCACAAGTCACGTAAGCCACAGAAGGCCATTGCTGAAAAGGCTGGCTGGAAAAGGAGCACAAGCAACAGGGATGAGCGCAGCCTTGAGAGGATTGTCAAGAAAAGTTGATTCTTGGGAGAGCTTCACAAAGAATGGACTGAGGCTGGTGTCAGTGCATCAAGAGCCACCACGCACAGACGTCTTGAGAAAAGGGGCTACAACTGTCATGTTCCTAATATTAAGCCACTCCTGAACCAGAGACAATATCAGAAACGTCTTACCTGGGCTAAGGAGAGAAAGAACTGGGTCTCTGGTTCGATATTGAACTGGGTTTGGGTCCAAGTAGAGTGTCACATGTTCTCTGTGTGTCCATGTGGGTTTCCCTGGGTTCTCTGGTTTACTCCGACCTCCCCAAAACATGATAATTGGACTAGCAGCTTTAAATTATTCCTGAATGAATGTCTGAAAGTTACATTAGATTACATTACAGGTATTTAGTAGACACTCTTATCCAGAGTGACGTACAACATACCCTGGGTAGTTGGGGCTTAGGTGCCTTGCTCAAGGGCACTTCAGCCATTCCTGCTGGTCCACAGAATCAAACCAGCAACCTTTTGGTCCCAAAGCTGCTTCTCAAACCATTAGGCCATGGCTTCTGTGTGTTTCCCCAAGTTGGTGTGCATGGTACCCCTTAATGGACTGACATTCCATATGGTGTGAATTCCTGCCTCACACCCAGTGTTCCCAGGATAGACTCCAGATCCACAGTGCCCTTGACCAGGCTAAAACGGTTATTGACATTATCTATTGATCTATTTTGGGCATGCTGTTTGATATATTTGATGTTTTCCTTTTGATGTTTTCCTTTTTTGTCACCATTACTATACTATATACTCTCTCCTGTACAAGATGAATCATTAATGCTGCTAACAATGAGCTGTCCCACTGACTGACATATATTCCCTGCCTACTAGGATTTTCTTGTTAGCAATGTTGGCACTTCTGAAGGAAGGACACATTAAATATTGCCTTCAAACTCATCCCAAATAAAGAACTTTTGAAAAACAACCGGCACATTTCAAATTCGACAGACTTTATCAGCAATATAAATCTTGCTATGTAGGCAGCCTCCTTTCAGACGGAACACGTTGGTTGTATGTTGATTAATTTGAGCTTCAATTTTCATGGTCAAAACCTACCGTGTTTATATATTTGCACTTTATCCTAGTCATGATTGTGGTGGATCTTACCAAATAGGACTCATCAGACTGGATGCTAGTCTATTGAGAAGCATGGACACAAACATCCACATGCTCATTCCCACATTGGGGTAGTTTAGTGTCATCAATCCACTTATGATGATGGCAGATTCTTCATGTCCGAAGATTAATACTGGGAAGGGTGTCCAACTGTTTGGGAAAGGCAAGCCTTCTAGTGGCTGAACAGGTGGATCCATTTTAAGGTAAGCTGGGTTTAGGCCACCTTTTCTAGGCCCATCTCCATTTGTAGCAAGGAGTGCTATCCCTAAAGAGGGCTACTTGGTCGCTCAGATTGCTGTGGAATGCCATTCTTGCCTCAGCTCAACAGGCAAGTGACGTAATAGTCTGAGCCACCTACATGCAGATTTGAGGCTGGGACTTCCAGTACCATCTAGTGTCTGTCATTTTGCCTCCCTTCCATTGCTGTAGGACTCACTTCCCACCTGCACTTAGTAGATTTAAAGTGAAGATCAGTGCATGCAAACCAGTTCCACTCTTGAGGCCAGGTGTCCTTCCTCAGTGGGCTAAGATGGCTGTTGCGATCACAAGGCTGTAGGTTTCATATCAGAGTGCCCTTCTCATAGACTGGCTACCAACCAAGGCTAACGAGCCCAGTCTGCCCACCAGTTATACGATCGGGCACTTGGTTGAACCACACAGCAGGGTCTGTGAAGGTGCTGTAGTGGACACAGTAATGCAGGAGAGGCCATATGCAAGGACTTCCTGTCCAGCAAGCCAGACAGGGGAGCAGCGGCAATCACTACACCTGGAATAGAGAGGCTGTGAGAGATGCATCGTATTCCTTTATGAGCGGGACATCTGACATCCGACCCAGACCTCATCCCCCCACTTACTAGCATGTTTTTGGATGGAAGGAGATGGGAGGAAACTGGAGAACCTGGATGAAACCTCAATTAAGACATATACATAGCATATTCTTCTGAATTCACCATTCAAACTGTAGTTGTCATTCAGTCTGATCCACAACTATCAGTTGTAAGAGAGTTGCATGTTAGGAACGCTTTACTTTGTCACATTTATTCTAAATTTTCTTAAAATGTTATTTAAAAGCACAAGCAGGTAAAAGAAAAGTATGCTAGCATGTTACATGATGTCACATAGCCTACTGTATAACATTAATGCGTTATTTTGCATTTGATGACAATGTATGTTTTGAAGAAAGTTTTGTATACGTACTTACTGACACTGTTACAAAGTGGATTTCAGGCCAACATAATTCTTTATTGCATTTTGGGAGATATTTTTGTCACTGCCAAGAGCAATTAAATAATTCCTTGGAAGGTCTTGAACTGTGTGCCAAGATTGACAGGCAGAAGGCTGTGAGGAAATTTCATGTGGCAATGGCATGTGCGAGGAAAATAGCAGATGCTACACGAGGGATTTGTGACAGTGAAGCCATCAGACACGCTTCCAACAGAGTAAAACACGTCTCAGGGCAAGTTCAAGCGAGCAGCAGCAAATCTAAAAAGACAGCAGGGGAGAGATGGAGAGCAAAGAGGCAAGAAAATGAAGAAATATGCAGCAGTTGATGGATACTGAAATACTTGAAAATGAGGTAAAAGGTTCAACAAAAAATGCAAACAAATCCTTCAATATCAGTTACACTCGACATATGTTTTTAAGCAAAAACAGATTGAAAGCCATCACAAACTCACCAACCAGTACTAGCATGTGCATGTAATTAGCATCTGACCTTCAGTGGTGTCCAAGATTTATTTTGACTCTATGTAGATTAAAATAAATATTTCATCAACATGTAACCACATTTTCACTTTGGTTAACAGTCTCCTACAATACCCACAATGCTGCTCGATCTGCTTATAGAGGTGAAGTAGGATTTAGCCTTCATTTCATCTCTAACTGAACAGAGCGATGCAGAGGCACTTTAATCTGTCCAGCTTTCTCACTTCCTAATACCTCCATAAATATTACCACGCTCATCTTCTCATAAATCGCTAACTAGCCTAGCTGAGTGTATGCCATAACTCAACTGTGTCCTATAGCTGCATTGCATTCTGGGACTTTCAGTCTAGTGTTTGAACCAACATCAGCATCTCCACTATTTCAACACTGGATTTCTCATTAATGTGACGTTGAACATCACTGGACAACGTAAATACTGGAAAGTGGACAATCTAAATAGTTTATGATTGGTAATATTTTAAATAATATTGGCTGGCGTTGAGTGGTATATCAGATATATTCCATTCAGCTACTTGTCAGAATATATCTGATATACCACAAAAAAAGCCAGCCAATATTATTATTATTATTATTATTATTATACATACACACTCTCTTTTCCAGTTCTTCAATATCCTTTGGTATGTTTCCCTCTTGTAAACAGAGGGGAACCGTCAGGACCGTCTAGGCCTTCAGAGAAGGACCAAACATATCAGCATTTCAAATGTAGTTATATGTAATTTCTTTCATGCTCCTTTTCCACCAAAGCAGTTCCAGGGCTGGTTCGGGGCCAGTGCTTAGTTTGGAACTGGGTTTTCTGTTTCCACTAACAAAGAACTGACTCTGGGGCCAGAAAAACCAGTTCCAGGCTAGCACCAACTCTTTGCTGGGCCAGAGGAAAGAACCGCTTACGTCAGCATGGGGGCGGAGTTGTTAAGACCAACAACAATCGCAAGACTGCGAAAGGTCGCCATTTTTAAGCAACGAGAAGCAGCAGCTGTACAAACGCGAAGTCATCCATTATTCTTGTTGTTGTTACTTCGATATTCGCGCCAAGGTTTATGCAAACGCAGTGACGTAACTGACGTATACAGTGACGTAATGATGTGGCTTCCCTTAGCACCGCGAGCTATGGAAAAGCAAACCGGTTCTCAGCTGGCTCGCAAGTTGAACGAGTTGTGAACCAACACCAGCACTGGCCCCGAACCAGCCCTGGAACTGATTTGGTGGAAAAGGGGTATCAGTCTTTCATAATTTCATTATAATTATTCTTTTCTCATTCTAACTTGGCTTCATCTTCTGTCAAATTTGCTTCAGAAATGAAAAGGTTACTGTCCAGAAAACATTAAAATTGAGTTATCCAATGAGATTTTTTTTGTTTGTTGTCTCTAAGCTGAGAAGAGTTTAGAGCTGGCTCACTCATTGGTTAGGACTTCATTGCCAGGACACAAGGCCATGGCAGTGTATGTTTATGTAGAAAGTGACAAATAAATTAACCAATCAGATTTTAATTTATAGTGGGAGGGACCAACAATTTATCACCCGAGGCCTTCTCGAAGGCTAACATGAGCTTAACTGTGAGTCAGCGGCGTCAACGTGGCAGTGAAGTCACCTTCCAGCCGGTGTAGCATTCATCAGTAGTGTTAGCGAATGCTAATAAAGCAGTTAAGCCAGTGCTATCAAGAGCAAGTAGCACAGGCTAACAACTGAGAAACTAAGATTTGTGTCTCCAGACTCTTCTTCCACGCTGCATGCTCACGATAGTATTTTTCACTCAGACATAAGTATTCATTTACTGAGTTACTTTTAAAATCAAAATTGACAGCTACACACAATGGAGCGACCTGGCAGCCTGCCGCTAATTCCTTGCAAAATCCTTTGCCCTGTTGCTTTTTTGGTGTATCTGAAGACCCAGCTCTAATAGTAGCGGTTCGCCACAGCTTGAAAATATGCATGAAGAATATCTAATGAAGGTTTGGTAGCCTTTTGGGTGTTTGGTGTGTCTTTAGTTTCAGTTTTCAGTTTATTTATTTAGTGCTTAATTATAGTATAGCTAATCCTAGCACTGAATTAGCCTAGTCTTTCTCTTTCCCTGCAAAAAAAAAAAAGATTCTGCGCATGCGCAGCAGAAAAGCAGAAAAGTTTTGTCATTGGATATTCGCCTCAGCTCTGACATGCAATGTCATGTTGTCTTGACAACGTGCAATATTGTAAACCATATTCAATGGTCATTCTCCACTGGGGAGAGTGGCGTAATGCACATAGGCTAAGCAATATGATAATAATATTGCATGCTATCAAACCAAATGAATGAAATCTGCGAGAATGAAATAGAATACATATTTTTATTCCATCGAAAAAGTGTCCTGTATGTATAATAACTTCTCATATTAATCTAATCCCTGACTAATGATTTGATAAAACCTTTAATTATAGTGTCTCATCAATGGCTGTATTCATAAGCAAGAGATAGAACCTGTCATCTGTCTTAAAATCAGTGGTAAACATAGCCAGTGGTTTTAGTTGAAGTGCTTCTCTACTCAACAAAAATGTTGTTTTGATTGATTAGCCTAGTGCACACTAATGGACAGTCAGGATACTAGTGTATTTTCTGATGACCCAGTGTTTTCTCAGATGAGCTCAGATGAGTCATTAATCTGTGTGCGTTCCTACGGGCTTGTAGAACTCTCTCTCCTCTCTGACTTCAAATCCAATATAACTTTGTAAAACAAAGCATTTCTTCGAGGAGCTTAAGACTTTACCACATACTATATTTACCATCAATCTGGGTCTGCTCTTATTTTACTGTGTCAGATGCATTTATCCAAAGTAACTTTTAAATGAAGTGGAATACAATCCATCTCACTTAACACCACTGAGTCTTACTCAAGGGCTAAACAGGATTTCTATAGCAGACCTGAAGGCACAGCATTGTGCAGAGGTGCCGATATTTATGGTTTACCCTAAACATTTACACTTTTTTTTTGTTTTTCCAAATAAATCACTGGTCAAATATAATCGCCTACAGGAAACATCACTTCACTGAAGATAGAAAAGGACATGGGATGTGAAAGAGGTAAAGAGTACTTTTACTTTTCCTTTATCTAGGTTTACCTGGAATTCATGAGCGCCAGTCTTGTGAGGCAATAAAAAACAAGTACAGGACTGTAAGCAAAAAAATTGTAATAAGTTTTAAAGAAAAACTGGCTTATATTGGAAAACCGTAGACTTGTAAAATGGATGGGTAATATCGGGTTTTTGGAAATACTTTGTTGTGTAGTGGTTAGCAATGTCGCCTCACAGCAAGAAGGTCCGGGTTCGAGCCCCGTGGCCGGCGAGGGCCTTTCTGTGTGGAGTTTGCATGTTC
>JAPFFA010000018.1:39565717-39578340 GCA_026153275.1 Sciades herzbergii
TTAGGACTTGTGTGAAAATCTGATTATGTTTTTGGTCATATTTATGCAGAAATATAGAAAATTCTAAAGGGTTCACAAACTTTCAAGCACCACTGTATATGAGCTGATAGCCTAGTAGTAGAGTAGCCAACCAGAGCACACAATTGCTCATATCCAGTGAATGTGGATAGAATAATTAAAATATACTTAAGTACTCCAAGGAAAAGTTTCTAGCAAATTAATGTCCTTGATATACCTTTTCCTTTGACTGCTCAAGCCAAAAAATGGCAATATTACACTTTACTAAACTGCATTAATTCTACCAATAGTATCATTTCACTGTGAATATACCGTGTTTTGCTTTATATTTGACATGCAGTTAACAGTTTTCAATCATTTGCACATTTCCCTCCTGAGAGCTGGCTGAGAAATCACATAGACAGGGGTTTCTGTTTCTAATTGCAGCTTTCTAAGCTCAGTCTCTCTCTCACACACATATACATTCAGTTCCCAAACCAATGTGTACCACTGTTACTTTGATGCCACATCAAAAAATAAAAAAAAGGCAGGAAGTAATCGTGGCTCGGGTATTGAGAGCCGTGGGCTGCCCGGTGCACTGCTGGAACGTGCCGTTCTTGGCTTGGCTTCAGAGGTTATCCAATAAATACAAACCAACCCAGAGCTTTGCTAAATGCTTTTAATTATGTATCACCAGCAGACCAGAACGGTGCTACTTGACTCAATGCCTTCAGCTATGAAATGAGACCTCCAGTCACGTTTCCCAGTTGCAATTTTAGATTCTTTGGAGGCAAATCAGTCCTGTCAGTAAAGCCTTGTAATAAATACCTTGTTAGAAAATAATCATTTGATGCATGTGTTGTGTGTAGAGATCGGACACAAGTGCATTAATATGAATCAAAGAATCATAATTGGAGTCCAAAGCAAGGGACA
Source organism: Sciades herzbergii (assembly GCA_026153275.1). NCBI lineage: Eukaryota > Metazoa > Chordata > Actinopteri > Siluriformes > Ariidae > Sciades > Sciades herzbergii. The sequence continues at coordinate 39,566,648 of JAPFFA010000018.1, forward strand.
AAACAGTCAGTCATACAGAATCAATGATAAGGAACAGGAAGTAGCAGAAAGTGCACACGTGCTCTGTCCTGAAGACTTTCCCATGCTGGAAAACCTATTGGGTGGCACGGTGGTGTAGTGGTTAGCACTGTCACCTCACAGCGAGGTTCGAGGTTCGAGCCGATGGGAGCCTTTCTGTGTGGAGTTTGCATGTTCATGGGTTTCCTCCGGGTGCTCCGTTTTCCCCCACAGTCCAAAGACATGCAGGTTACCGGTAGGTTAATTGGTGGCTCTAAACTGACCGTAGGTGTGAATGCGAGTGTGAATGGTTGTTTGTTTCGATGTGTTAGCCCTGCGATGATCTGGCGACTTGTCCAGGGTGCACCCTGCCTCTTGCCCATAGTCAGCTGGGATAGGCTCCAGCTTGCCCACGACCCTGCACAGGATAAGTGGTTACGGATAATGGATGGACGGAAAACCTACTGAATGGCTGGAATTTTCACACAGCATTAAGTAGAAGCTTCTCACTAAACACAGGCAGTTGGAGATAAAAAAAAAAAGACCAACTAACATTTTAGCTCATCTTTCACTGACCAGTTTTTTTTTTTTTTGACTCTGATAACTCTAGTTTTGGATTCCTGTTCTTGGCTCAAGAAACCGGAAGTGGTCTTCTGCTTTTGTAGCCCATTCACCTTTTAGGTTCAACATGTTGTGAGGATGCTTTTCTGCTCACCATGTTTTGTAAAGAGTCATTACAGTTCCCGTAACCTTTCTGTCAGTTTAAAGCAGTCAGGTCATTCATCGTTCTAACTAGACCAAAATATCAGCGTCGTGGCACCAGTCATAATGACAGAGGGTCCTGAAAAATCATGGGTTCTACATGCTTGGAGATGCATTCTTGTGCATTTCCAGGCACTTGCAGGCCTCCCTGAAAGTCACTCTGTTTTGGTAATATTAATGAGATAATTTTTTTTCTTCCAAAAGTTGCTGTGATTGTTTTTGATCGAAGGCTTAATATAATTAATATTCAACTATATTAATGACGTATTCATGGAATAAGAATAAAACAACCAGCTTCATTTTCAACTTCAGCCATTCAATTACAATACATGACTATTCAGATCTAACTTGGGGACCTGTGCGTATTACATGTATGGCACGTTAGAGCCTCTTAACACGGATGGTGCTTTACCGTGAACATAGCATAAGGAAGGAGGTAAACTGGACTAGCATGATCAGTGACAATCTCCACATGGAACTACTTGGGCAGCTCTGCACTGGGCGCTTACATGGACGGGGAGTGGAGTACGTCTGAATGTAGAACATTCACATGGCGGTGAGCTGTCACCACCACATGGGATAACAAGAGAACATTAAACAATAGACCACATTTTCAAGATTGACAAGTCTTTTTATTAGTGTAGCAGCAACTTTTACAGGTGTGTCGGCAATACTGTGGGCGTAGCGGTAAGGAAACATTGTGTATCAGCCCGATATGCTGAAATGGCCTAGTTAGAACCCTAGCCATTCTCCTCTCCACACAGAACTGCCAATCACTGGAAGATTTTTATTTTTTTTTTGCTTGTTTTTGCTTGTCTTTCTGTAAAACATCATCGCCATTCTGCCAAATCAGTGTCGGCAAAGAGCAGAGCCATGTGAAACAGCTGCTTATGGGAGTGGAGCTCTAACCTCAAAACCCGTGTGCTTTTATCTGAGGGTTTGTGTATGTATATATGTGTGTGTGTGTGGGCACGCATGCATGGCTGGAGGAAGGTGACTCCTGCAGTGTGTAATTAGACAGCAAACTGCCTCACCAAACATGCTGGCTGCTCTGTCGAGCGCAGCACACACACACACACCACACACTGCGTCAGATGCTCGCATCCTCTCTATATGTGGAGCTCTCTCTGCTTCCTTTCTGTTTGCTTTACATTTATTCACCTGTCAGATGCTTTTATCCGTGAGTGAGTCGGAATTCAGTCCAGATGCAGAGGTTTTAAAAAAGCTGACGCTGAGAAAGCTGTTGCAAGATGCACTAGCAGCTCTCCAGAAACATGAGCAAGGTTCGTATCAAAACAGCACTGAGAAGCACATGCTAATATTTAGGAGTGCTGCAACTACAGAAAAAAAAAAAAAAAAAAACACTCAGAATGGTAAAATCTTGCAAGCTGATCTAAGCTACCTGTCAAAAATAACAGTAAAAATAGTAAACTGCACTTTTTTTTATCCTTGTTAAATTTAAGGAGGATTTATATGATGATCTCTACAGCCTTCTTCTAAACGTAGACAGGAAGGATAAACTAATCATCCTTGGAAACTTCAACACATGCATTGGCAGAGACTTCACCACATGGCCAAGGGTACTGGGCCACCATGGCACCGACAAGTGCAGTTTGAACGGCCTACTTCTGCTCGCCCTATGTTCTGAGCACAAGCTGACTGTCACCAACACACTCTTCCAACAAGCTGACGAATTCAAGAACACATGGATGCACCCCCGCTCCAAATAGTGGCACATGTTGGACTATGTCATTATTCACCAATGCGATCACAAAGATGTGCATATTACCAGATGCATGAGAGGAGGTGTATACTGGTCTGACCATCGCCTCATTCATCATCATAGGCTGTCCATTGCTAGCGATGATGACTGCTTCATTAGGATGTGAAGAAATGCAGATGGGCCATGAGGCCCACACCAGAGCGACAGAGTCGCCCGCAGCAGCAGCAGCACAAATGGCCCAGCTGAGCCACCATGGATTGTCTGGCCTCATGAGCGCTCGCATATTATTCTCCTCTCCTAATGAAGTGCCTTGCACAATAAGGTAAGACAAACAATGTCATGCCTCCATCATGTCGTCTCTCTGGACCTTCAGACCTGATGCCAAGTGGTGTACAAAAGTGCCACAGACCTGACGGGTATGGAAGTTGCCCCGCAGTGACAATTGACTTGCCAAGTGATGCCATCCATTGGCCATTTGAGTGGCTCTTCCGCATACCACCTGGTGGTATGCTATTGACCCTGTTGGGTTCATCTGTCACATCGCACCAAAAAGTGCCCTGCTGCCAGCGCCTTATTGGTGATGTACTATTTAACCCATAGCTGGAACCCAGGCAGGTGCTACCACTCTGGGTTAGAGTTGACCTGGGAGCAAAGGTGATTAAGGGGTAACTCCACTTTCCCCAATACTCAAGTAATCCCAGACCTAAGACTCACCACCAGTTGCAGTTTAAAGTCATACCCAGGACTAATCGTCTAGTTAGAAGCAAGATGAACATCCAACTTGCACAGAAGAGGAAACCAGCTAGACTAAAACCACCCAGAAAGATGAACATAAGTTGTCTACTTCCCATCACAGACACTTGACAGCAGAAGCTACAAGAGGCTTTTAGTAAAGACCCTTTATCTGAAAACTCAGATGCAGAAGGGAAATGGCATACCTTCAAGGACTCTGTCTAAACCACAACAGCTGACACCTTAGTCTTTGTGCAGCGGAGTCACAGAGACTTGGTGAAAATGACCCAGATATTGGCAAGCTTCTTGATATGCTTCACAAGAGACACCAGGAACATCTAGCAGACAAAATGTGTCAAAAGAAGAAAGACAGATACCATAAAACCAAACAGCTTGTCCAGAGTAGGCTGTGCCAGATTAAAAACTCTTGGTGGGAGAAGAGGTCAGAAGACCTACAGGCTGTTGCAGATGCCCATGAAATGAAAACATTCTTTCATGGTCTCTGTGCTGTATATGGACCCAAGAGCACAGGAACAATACCAATCAGAGCATCAGATCAAAGCACCCTTCTGACAGACAAGAGTGACATACTTGCTCGTTAGGGAGAACACTTCAATACCCTACTAAACAGGGAATTGTCCATCTCCAAGGAAGCAATTGCAGCCATCCTACAGCTTCAGGAGAATGACTCCCTAGCTGTCCCTCCATCACAGGATGAAATCATCACAACCCTGAAACAGACAACATCTTGAAAAGCACCAGGAGCCAGTGGTATCCAGGCAGACATCCACAAGCGTGGAGGGCAGATGATCATAGAACACCTGACTGCCCTGTTTCAGTCCACATGGCAGGAAGGTGAAGTCCCCCAAGATTTCAAGGATTTCAAGCAACACCCTTCATGTTTTATTCCTTACTTAAAGAACAGTAATCAATACAATTATTGCCACCTTACTCCAGTCTTCTATTTTTCATGTTCCTGGATAACTTTGAAGACCCACGTTTGATTTCTTGAATTCCATTGTGCCATATTTCAGGCCTCAATGGAGTCAATTACAAGTTATTACTTTCAGATTTTTTTTGACAGGCTCTGGGTATTGGAGAGAAAGAGACAGTATATTTTATTATTATATATAAATAAATATGTGGATAGCAGCTTATGGAAATTAAGGCAGTGATTATTCTGGATTAGCTACACGGAGATCTCAATTAGACGTGCCTAAGGTGACAGTACCTCAGATGAAGCATGTAGTCAGTATGAATTTAGCTCTCTCAAATGCATCCTTTAGGTGCATCAATTTACTTTATTTACTATTAAGCATTTTCTAAAGCATTTACAATAAACATACCATGGAATACCATTTATTTTTTTAGCTTCAGACCTAAGGATTTGGCTGGTATCCTAAGAAGACATCAGAATTAGACTTTTGGCCCCACTCATTCCTTCAGGACCGAAGGACTTGGCATCCTGACATTAGTTAAAAGGATGTACATGGACTTGGACTCCAATCCTACAGTCTTAAACTAATTTCAGTACCCACACTATGTAGCTACATTAATGTTTTGGATTTATATCTGGTCTTGAGACACTTTCTTCATTGATTTAGATTTGTCTTGGAGTCACTGGCATTTGTACTTGGACTTGTCTTCCCCTTATTGGGGGCCAAGCAGAGACTGAGAAGCTAGACCTACGCATTTGACTAGTGAACTTTCTAGACCTAAACATTTGGCTAGTTTCCTAACTGGACAAAAAACATTTGGCTCATGTCCCAACCAGATGTAATAATTTGGCTAGTGTCTTAACCAGATGTGATGATTTTCCTATCAACTTAAACAGAAATAATGATTTGGCTATTGTCCCAACCAGATATAATGATTTGGCTAGCGTCCCAACCAGATGTAATGATTTGGCTAATGTCTTAACCAGATGTGATGATTTTCCTATCAACTTAAACAGAAATAATGATTTGGCTATTGTCCCAACCAGATGTAATGATTTGGCTAGTGTCCCAACCAGATGTAATGATTTGGCTAGCGTCTCAACCAGATGTAATGATTTGGCTAGCATTCCAACCAGATGTAGTGATTTGGCTAGTGTCTTAACCAGATGTGATGATTTTCCTATCAACTTAAACAGAAATAATGATTTGGCTATTGTCCCAACCAGATATAATGATTTGGCTAGCGTCCCAACCAGATGTAATGATTTGGCTAATGTCTTAACCAGATGTGATGATTTTCCTATCAACTTAAACAGAAATAATGATTTGGCTATTGTCCCAACCAGATGTAATGATTTGGCTAGCATCCCAACCGGATGTAATGATTTGGCTAGTGTCAAAAACCGATGTAAAGATTTTTCTAGTGTCCCAACCAGATGTAAAGATTTGGTTAGTGTCTTTTTCCCCTAGGTGTGTCAATGTCAGCATTATATTTGGCATGTTAGATGTTGTGCTAGATCTAATGATGTGTTAGACTTCCCAATTTGATATTATATTGATTCTGCTTTTATACGGTACACTGTATATATTGTATCTTTAAAAGATCAACCTATCATGATAATTTGAGAAAGACTATTAATTATACCAATTTAAGCATTTAACATTATATACTGTAAATTAGCTAAATAATCAACATTTGGCTCCTAAGCTCACCAGACCAGACATAAGAATTTGCTAGCGTCCCAGCTATTTTTTATTTTTTTTTGTACTTGTGCAGTTGATAGTAAAACTTGAACCTTGAGACATGAGCATTTGGCTATTGAGAAGTGGATGTAAGGATTTGATTATTGACCTTACCTGACCTTATCAGACCCAAAAATTTGGTTTCATCGAAGGATTTGGCTAATTACCCAATCAGGCTTCATGATTAGTTAATAACTTAGCAAAATCAGTACTACAGGGAACTACTTTCAAAGCCAAGTGCAGTGTGTGTGTGTGTGAGAGAGAGAGAGAGAGAGAGAGAGATTTGCTCAAGGCCACATTGGTAGCAGGTCACTGGAGATCAGGTGGGTATTGACCCGTAAATAGCTCATTTGGTTCTGAGCTCCTGAGAAATAGACCAGGGGCTTTAGGTGCCTTATGCGCTTTAGATACTTTTCTGTCATCAGTGATGGGATTCAAACCTCTGAACCCTCGAGGCAGGAATCAACTGGACATTCACCCTCCAAAAACATCACAGTGAAGGTTATTCTGCAGAAATTTAATGACCTTATTCAGCACTGAAACACTTCCAGGCAATAAATAAATAAACAAATAAATAAATACTGCTTGTAAATATAGTGAAACTCAAAGGGGTGCCATGTGACGTTTCATTAGAGGAATGTAATTACAGATAATGTCATTAAGGTACATGACCTTAAGAACCACGGTGTACCCTTCCTGAGCCATTTACCTTGGGGAAGAGAAATGTACTCGCTCTGTGGCATTTACAAGCTTAGATTTGCAGTTGACATTAAAATGTTCACAATAGACATTGACACAAAGAAATAACGCTCCCTAAATTGCATGTACTGGTGGGAGAGATGGAGCTTTCTGAATTGATTGTGAACATGATTGACAGACAAGTAGACATCCTGATCTGCCAACCCTGAAGGGACAAATGATTTCCTATTTTAGGGGGGAAAAAAGACATTACATACTGGACATCAAGTAATAAGAATTTGTGCATGTAGATTTATGCTAATGTTAGATTTTAATTAAAGCAGATGACCTGCAGCTTTTTTCCCTTCCAAGTGTTTGGTGGTTACCGTAAAACACTGTATATACCCCCACTCCAGTCTCTACTGTGATGCTTGGTCATGCAGTTTGAAGGTGTCTAAGCTGACAGCTAACACCTTCTATTTATCCATCCATCCATCCATCCATCCATCCATTATCTATACTGCTCATCCATGAGGGTCATGGGGGAAATGGAGCTAATCCCAGCTGACTTCAGGTGCGGGGCGAGGTTGCCAATTTATCACAGGACAAACGCAAAAACAAGCAACCATTCACATTCACACCTATAGGCAATTTTAGAACAGCTAGTTGATGTAATCCACCTCTTTGGACTGTAGGAGGAAACCAGTGCACCAGCTGGGTTCGAACCCAGAACCTTCTTGCTGTGAGGTGACATTTAGTGACAACTTGTACTCAGATGTTAAAATATATCGCTTCTATGAGGGTACTTCAAAAAGTTTTCAGCCTCAATCAGAAAGCATGACAAGAGAAGGATTCTGGGGAAGCCATGGCATAATAATAATAATAATAACAATAATAATAATAATCAGTTCAAATTATTTAGTGCCTTTCTTACACCCAAGGTCACTTTGCAATTGGGGGGGGGGGAGGGGGGAGGGAAGTCCACCAAAAGAGGGTCAGGATGTAATTCCAATGGCGTAGCTACCACAGTCCCACCAAAAGGCGCACGAAGATAAGTCCTACACCACCTGCACAGCCACCACACCACCACTGGGCAACATCACTCGGAACACCACACCATCGATTCACAAAGTGAGCACAGAAGCACCGCCACACAGAGCGCCGGTACATCCCAAACCACCTGCACAGCCAACGCAACACCATCGGGTAACATCACTGGGAACACTGCGCCAAGCACAAAAGCATCGCCGCACAGAGTGCTGGACAAACCTGATGTCAAAAAGAGCAACGAGCTCACTGTGGTCCATAGCGAGGAGCACAAGCATCACCCATGGCAGACCGAGGCCTGAAGGGAACTGATGCCCAAAACTGGGTCCAGAGCCATGCCACAACCGGCGGACAAAACACTCAAACAAAAAACAAACAACAAATTACACAAACATAGAAAAGAAAAACAAAAGGAAAAAAATAAAAAGCTCTGGTGAGAAGTGGCAGACAGAATGTGCAAGGCATACTCTCAACTGGAAAAAAAAAAGGTACACCACCACTCTTGCTGGGGTTAGGTGCCTTGCTTAATGGTTAAAGAAACCGCTTTGAGACCAAAAGGTTGCTGGTTTGATTGACTGGACCAGCAGGACTAGATGAAGTGCCCTTGAGCAAGGCACCTAACCCCAGCAGGAGTGGTGGCGTACCCTGTGCCTGATTAGCCAAAGGAATAACTGATGATTTCATTATCAGTTCAGGCAGGAAACCTGGCCAAAATAAAATAGAAAGATTGTTATTGCATTATTTTTCAATATAGTCTCCTTTAACTTCTACAGATGTTCCAGCTTTGCTATCCCTTTGGGGAGGAAGAAGGTGACATCTTGAGCCTCCAGATCCATCTCAACAGCATGGATGACTTCATCATCACTCTGAAAATGGTGACCACGTGAGTGGGATTTCAGTTTGGGGAAACAGATAGAAGTCAGATGGTGCCAGGTCAGGTGAGTAAGGTGCATGGGGCAACAGTTCAAAACCACATTTGGCTGTTTCTGCCCCAACCACTTGTGCTGTGTGGACGGGCGCATTGACATTGTCCTGGAGAAACATCACGCCAGCTTGAAGCTCTCCTCTCCTTTTTCCTTTGACTGCTCTAACATTTGAGTTGTTGTGGACAGTTTTTATAGTATGTAGTTATACCCCAAAATGGGAGTTACACCCCTTGTTTCCGGGTGAGGCCAAGAACTTTTTGAAGTACACTTGTACACAAACTATGTAAAGATCATCGGGTCTAGAGAAACCTCTTTGTCCTGATTTGTTGGATATTGGTTAATGGTCCACATAATTTGCGTTTTGCATCCCATTTCCAGAATCTATAATGCCACAGAGTCCCAAAGTTCCTCACTAAGCAGATTATTTATAGACCATAACTGTACAAAGAATGTTGCCAAATATTTTAAAAAGAATTCTGACTTCAAAATCGCTGACCAACATTTGTGAGTTCTGCATCTGTCAGCAAGCTGAAGTCTTGCCAAAGCTCAGCCAAATTGGCAGCATGTTGGTGTGTAAGTGAGGGATGTGCGGAGCCTTGTTTTCATACAAAAAGAGTTGGTGTGCTTTTGGGGAAAATGTGCTGCTGCTTGGCAAAAATTCGAGATGCTGTTAAAATCCTCAACCTACCCAGTGTGTGGAATTACTGCTGTTAATGTTGTACCTCATTAAAACAATATCAGTCACTGGTACAGTATATGTATGATTTAAGTGACAGATTATACATAAGGTTCAAAAATCGACAATTTGAATCTATTTCAAGAAGATATGGTGTGGTACAGTGTATGATGCAACAACATGATATAGAGCCTCAGGACAGAGAATTGTGAATGCGAAAGATGATGTAAAACTGTTGGGAATTCCTAGAAGGCTTTTTGATTGAAGGTTATTCTGTACCTTTACTGTTTTTCTCTCAGGACAGCTGTGTAGGCCGGCAAAGACGAGATGGAGTGGTTGCTAACAACCTGTGACCAGAACTCGGCTTATTCAAATCCAAGAACTGACAAAGACTAGGCAGTATCATGATATTAATATTAATTAATATGGTAATAATCTAATAAAATATAAACAATACGTTATGTGATTTATGATGTTGGATATTATGTTGGCTGATTACCCCATTTATTTAGCACTTTATGTTGTTATAAGTGGTAACTGTACAGTATATCAAGAGGATAATGCTTTACATTACACAGACACGAGTGTTTTAGATACGAACTACACTCATAGTTTTACGACTGTATGATTTTTATTTCGTAGTTTTACACCACTCTGATTTTTCATACAAACTACATCCGTGACATATTTTTCAATAGTTTTGATAAATTTGGGGACTTTCTGTTTGTGAATGTGTCGATATAATAAAAAGAAAATCACATGTTGGCTTGAAGATATGAAGTTTATCTTCTCGTGTTGAAAAACTTGTGTTTTTCAGACGAAATACATCGCAGATCTGAGTGACATATTTAAATAATATTGGCTGGTGTTGAGTGGTCTATCAGACATATTCCATTCAGCTAGCATGATACTGAACGATTCGAAGACGAGTAGCTGAATGGAATATATCTGATAGACCACAAATAAAAGCCATTATTATTATTATTATTAGTAGTAGTATTATACATACACATTCCTTTCGGGTGTTCAGCACGTCTTTCTCTTTAAAAATTCTCTCAAAATCTTCCGTATTTAACAAAGCAAACCTGGCGGCCATGTTTGTTTACAAATTGTCACAGTCGCTCGCTAGCGCGGAAGTTTTACGTCTCCGATGTGTGATGTCATGTTGTCTTGACAACCATGCAATATCGTAAACCATATTCAACACTCATTCTCCATTGGGTAGAGTGATGTAATACACGTTGGATAAGCGATATGCTAACAATATTGCATGGTATCGAACCAAATTAATGAAACCCGGTAGAAGAGAATAGAACACATGGTTTTATTCCACTGAAAAAGTGTCCTGTATGTATAATAATTCCTGATATTTCACTCCGATGACGTCACTCCCAGTGTTTTCTTGCTGACTAGGTGCGTATTGTCAAAATGGCGAACCGGTTCAAAATTAAAATTCCTTTGATTAACTTGCTTTTTTTTGTGGATGTGTCTGTATAACATAAAGAACATTACACAGTGGTACAAAGATATGAAGTTAATCTTCAAGCGGTGAATGTATATGTCACGAGTGAGGGAAGAGAATTAGTATCCTTTAGGCGTGTGGTTTGAAGCAAATTTAGTATGTAAGTTCAGTTCAATCTCACCTGGACACTTTAAATTTTTCGTTTTGTATTCAGAGTTGAGTTACACATACAATGAGGAAATAATAATACATTGTTCACTTCGGTATACAGATCTCTGGATGAAAGCATTATTTCGAAGTTGCTTCTACTCAAGTAAACCTCAAGGGTGTAAACTACACACAGGTCATTTGCATAATTTGAATGAGAAGACCAGGAAACTCACTTATGTCCCTGCGTAACCCGATTCTGAATACAATTCACTTTCCCAGGGTAAATATTAAAGCAACTTATGTACTTAAGTATCCGAGTCCAAATATGGCCTAAAACGAACATCCTTTCAACACACTCGATATTTCTGTTTACTCTTCTCCACCAGTGCACTGTACCGATTAATAATCACATGGCCTGGTGTCAACCAGATGATTATGGCTTTCATTTTGAGTCTCTCAAGCTGCCTTCGGAATGAGAGTTTTTTCTCATGACTGTCACCTCTGGCTTATTCACTGGCACTCTAAATCGACACTGTGACCATGTCTACTTACTGTTAAAAGCACTATAATGCTATAATAAGAATAAAAATAAAATGGAACTGAATTAAAAGGACATTAGCACAAAGTGCGATCTTACATAAGTGACCTTAAAAGCGACAGGTCCTCAAAGCAGCCATAAAATTATTCCCATAAAGGTTGACTTGAAATGTGCAGAAAGTAATAATGAGCTACAAAGTCAATTATGATTCTTAGAAAAGCTGTAATTTTCATTACAGAGGCCAACTGTTGGGCGGCACGGTGGTGTAGTGGTTAGCGCTGTCGCCTCACAGCAAGAAGGTCCGGGTTCGAGCCCCGTGGC
>JAPFFA010000018.1:39589366-39599802 GCA_026153275.1 Sciades herzbergii
CACCTACGGTCAATTTAGAGTCACCAGTTAACCTAACCTGCATGTCTTTGGGGGAAACCAGAGCACCCGGAGGAAACGGACACGGGGAGAACATGCAAACTCCACACAGAAAGGCCCTCGCCAGCCACGGGGCTTGAACCCAGAACCTTCTTGCTGTGAGGCGACAGCGCTAACCACTACACCACCGTGCTGCCTGGAGGGAAATTACTTGATTTATTTATTTGAAGCTGGCTACTTCAGATTTTCTGGAGAACATTGACAGGAGGTGTGAATAAGACAATGGCACAATGAAACTTATGCTCCCAGAAACACTAAAAATAATAAAAAATAATGTGCAGGACATTGGATTTTCCAGGATCAGGGTTGGGAATGTGTCCTAATTCATTAAAAGCAAGAAAGAAAACAAAAAATTATCATGCCTGAAGAATGCTTGCTCAAGCCAGTCCAGAATCAATGCATCTCTATCTTGGTGTGTTTTCTTCGAAGTTAGCATTATTGTACTTGACCAGTTTGTATCATTTACAGTTAGACTAATTGCTCCTTGGCTAACACCTCAATTACATAACAGGCATTTAGCAGATGCTGTTATCCAGAACGACATACAAGAAGCACACACACAGCACCTGGGAAGTGAATTGGGGGTTGAGTGCCTTGCTCAAGGGTACTTCAACCATGGATTTTCCTGTTGTTCCAGGGAATTGAACCAGCAACGCTTTGGACCCAAGGCTGCTTCTCTAACCTGTGTAAGCACTCACTCCAAAACGTGTCTTTAGTTATTGCTACCTTTGTTCTTCCCACAACTTTATCTTACTTCTGGTCATTTGGTTGAAACTCGGTGTTGCAGCTGCTGTATCACAGTCGGTAACATATCAACATTTATAATAAATTCAGAATAATTTCACTTTTGAGAAACATAAGTATCTGGCATATTAAATAAATAAATGTTCTTGATTATCCAGCTTGGTACCTTCCTTTCAATTTGCTGAAAATCTAAATCCCATGTCATATTTGGCAACCAAGCCATGGCCTTCAGTGTGGGCAGCAAAAGTGAACTCATCTCAGACACACTGCATTAGAAAGTGCTGTAAATCTCTATAGGAACACAAGCGAGTTAGGAGCTGCATCGGAGGTGGTGCTAAAAGGCAAGAGAACAGCCTGAGTCATCACATACGTAGGCATGTGGGAGCTTAAAGAGTAAACAAGAGAACAAGCGTTGACTGTCACAACTGAACACAGTAAAGAACTGTTCATTTGGGTTTCTTTGCTTTCCAGGCAGCTGGCTCTATTAAAGTTAATCCACATCTAAATAATTAGTGATTCATTCTGTGGAAAAAAAAAACAAAGTGTCCACAGTCATTTTGAGCTCTTTCTAAAACAGTCCCCTCTGAAACAGCAAAGCCAATTATCATTATTTTTTTTTTCCTACACAATAAAGACAATTGGGTGGCATGGTGGTATAGTGGTTAGCACTGTTGCCTCATAGCAAGAAGGTTCTGGGTTCGAGCCCAGTGGCCAATAGGGGCCTTTCTATGTGGGGTTTACATGTTCTCCCCATGTCTGCATGGGTTTCCTCTGGGTGCTCCAGTTTCCCCCACAGTTCAAAGATACAGTATGTGGTTAGGTTAATATGGGGCAACCATGGCATGAGGTTGGGCTGAAGTGCCCTTGAGCAAGGCACCTAACCCACAACTGCTCCCCAGGCACTGTAGCATAGCTACCCACTGCTCTGGGTGTGTGTGTATGTGCTCATTGCTCACTTGTGTGTGTTCACTGCTTCAGATGGGTTAAATGCAGAGGTTAAATTTCACTGTGTACTTAAGTCTGTGCTTGAGTGTACATGTGACAAATGAAGGCTTCTTGGCTTGGTTGGCCCATATGTACAGTCCCTGATCCATCCTGATGCTCTACTTCTGGCTGAGGTTCTCATCACTTTGCTCCTGTGGAGGACGGCCCCATATGGACAGTCGAAAGACCCACTTGGAAGATGGCTCTGGACACTTACAGTTTTGCTGTGGTAGCTTCAGACTACAATCCCCATCATAGCTTTAGGACTGTAGTTGTCATGATAACTTCAACAAAGTAGACTTCATGTTAAAACTATAAGGAATTTCCTGGTTACACAAGTGCACTTTTTGACCAGAGAGGACACACTTATAGAAGCGAGTTATATAATCATGCTATGTTATCATATCTATTATCATAAATAAATTGACATGACGTGACCATCTGGTAAAGAAGTGGAAGGTTTTAGACTGGGCAGGTCAACAACCAGACCATAACCTAATTGAGCAGCATTTCACCTCCTGAAGAGAAGACTGAAGGGAACACCTTCTGGAACACATAACAAATGAAAGAAGCTGTGCTACAAGCCTGGAAATGATTTACATCATCAAAACATTCAGTGAGCCTGGATGCCATGCAGATGGGAGTGGTTTCACCCTGAAAGGGGCCACGCCCATCAGAACAGAAGCAGTTCATCATAGAATAAAGGTGATCAGTTAGAAGACTTTTGAGTTGTTTTGTATTGGTTGAGTCCCTCTAAAAGAAAAATAGTGAAGCCAAACATGCCAGAACAACAAGGACGGCATAACAGAGCCACTGGTTTTCCTTTCATTTGTCTCCCATTTGCAGTATTTTTGACAACATTGGTGGTCTTATGATAAAGTCTGAGCCAAATGAGGACAGATGTCTCCTAAGGTTCTAGATTATGGGGCAAATTTGAAGGAGACATGCTTGAGGTTCTGAGACGATAGTCAATAAAATACAATACTGAGTCAGTATCTTCAACTAGAATGAATGATTAGGCCATTACCTTGATGGAAAATTGCCACCATTTTGGTTAAAGCACGTCTCAACTTTCCAAACTTTCTAAATGTCAATTCGCATTTCTGTATTTCTTTTTCTTTCAAACAAGTTAAGCTTTGTGCACTCAGGAACAAATTGATTCCTCTGTTTTCACAAAAGCCATTTTAAATCCATATTTCAAAACATGCCAAGCCAGTCAATGGGGAAATCAGTTCCCGTTTGCCAGCACTATAACAGCATAACAGATCAGGCTAATGGTCTGAAGCAGTGTGTATGTGTTGCAAAGGGGGAAAAAAATGGGGAAGATGGATTTCAGTAAAGAACTTAACTAGGAATGAGGCAGCAGATGGTTGTGATTCCATTCTAGACTGCACAGCTTTTAGAAGCTCCTAATGTGAGTACTTCATCAGGGATCGATGGGGGATTTATACCACCACCAACAGGTGGCAGTGTTGCATCATGGTAATGTTGATGGCTATTCAGAAGGGAGGCAGAAGTTGAACAGAATGATTAAGAAATAGATCATCAACCTAACTTTATCTGGGAAAAAAAAAATATATATATATATATATATCTACACAGAAATGGAGTTCAGTAATGGTTTGAGAATTACATGTTGTTGTTGCAGAGTGGTTGCAGGAAATGGATGAGGAAGAGAAAGAGAAAAGAGGGGGAGAAAGTTTCCAGTCATTCCTCAGATGATGGCAGCCTTTCGCCGGTCAGTGTTGCAAATCAAAGCCAAAATGTCAAGCACTGAAATTGAGTAGAGGATTGGGGTGAATGAAAGAGAAAGAGAGGAACGGTTGAGGGATAACAGGGAGCCAGAGGTTCTGGAAATATATCAATTGCTGCCAGAGAGTCAGAAGTGCAGAGCTGAATCTCTGGCTCATGTATATTTGTGTATACTCTCCTAAAACAATCTGTCTCTCCATCAGGTTTGAGCGACAGCCATTTAATTCGAGTCATGCTGACGCTGACGGTGATACATCCCAGATCACCAAGCCACCACAGGATCGCCCAGTCACTCCATCCTCTTTTTTTCCCAAAAGACATTTCTATTCCAGGGGGTGAAATCTGTCAGAGGAAAAGTGAGGGATGGTGCCAGCTCTGTGGATATGAGCCAAAAGTGTATTACAGTACACTCAGTGACAGCGAGCCTGATGGCATAAAAACGGTTTCAGTCCCTTAAAGCTGTTGTGTGTCTGTGTGTGTGTGTGTGTGTGTGTTTAGCCAGTCATTGCAAATGGATAATAGCGAGTCATCCTTTTATATCTTGGCACAGCATACAAAACAATTCAGGGCAAGTTGGCATGATTCATTCAAAACCCTCCAGAGCAAGATTAGTATTGCTCATAAAGCAAATGCATATAAATAGCTACAATGAGCCGAATTACAAACAATGCTTTTATTTTTCAGCCTTTTTTCCCTCCATATTGTCTTTCCATCCATGTACTGGGATGCAGTAGTGATTCTTCAGGATCATGCTGCAACATCCAGGACAATACACAGTCTCAGATGAGATGCAAATGCATTGCAAGATGAATGTACAAAACTAGTTTCATTAAAGGTGCATCAGGTAAAATTAGTCTTCTTATTAGCTCATCCGGTTTATGCCATCATGCGTTGTCCGTCGTCTATCCGGCATCATCCACTTTTCACAAAAATCGCTTCTTCTCTCTCAATTCTTCACTGAATTTTATTCTTTTTTGGCAGGAAGGTAGATCTGCCTGGGGTGCATGTAGCTTCTACCCAAATTTCCATAATTGTAATTAATAATGAAGTTATGAACTAATTAAGAAGGTGGCCCACTTTAGATCATTCCTTCTGGACCAGATGGGACCGGAGTGAGCTACGCTGCCATTGACAATCTCGTTTATTCCTTCACTCCATTCATTCATTCAAGATTTGGTCTCTAATGGTTAGGTGGGTTCACCATCTGAATGATTTCCACCCATGTTCATAGAGCTCCACCCCAAGGATCTATGGTTGCCTATAAGGGGTATGTAAAATGCAGGCGCAGTCAATTTCAAACAAGCATTCCAGAACGGAAATCCATTTTCCAAACAAAAAATAATCCAAATTATTTCCAAAAAAATAATCTTCCAGGTTATTTGTCCAAATGAAGAATAAAAAACAATAAACTATTGCACTTTTAAATCATCTCCATCAAAGCTGTGTATGGTCATATCTGATCATAAAACAAGAGGATGCAAATTCTACTGTTTTGCTGTTTTATGCTAATTACATGCATTAACAAAAATAACAATTAACATTAATAATCACAATTAACACGGGAACCTCATTCTCTTATATCGGTAATGGGGTGTGATGTAAATGTGAGTAATGTGGTGTAAACACATTAAACATAAAGATATAAAATAAATGACTCAGAATATGCAGAAGTGCATTTTTTTTACCAGCTCAGTCATCCCTTACTTGAGTAATAGGCACTTCTGTAAGACTTAATAATTTTGCAACACATGGCAGATGTTTTATTCTTCTTTCTCATCTTTCATAGTCTTTCAATGTTCAAATAATTTCTTAATAATGTGAAAGATTTGTTTGTGTTAAGAATGGAATCTTGTCTTTCCCTTATTAATATTTAAAGCTTTAAATACTGTATATTACTGTATAACGAAGTCACAATCCTGCTCCCATTGTAAGCTGAGCTTGTGCTGCCTTCGGATGGCTCATAGACAGAGTGTTTGAACACAAGGACCTTTGCCCTGAAACCAAAATCTGTGTCTACAAGGCAGTCATTATTCCAATGCTGCTGTATGCAAGTGAGACGTAGACAACTTACAGGTGTCCCTTAAACAGCCTGGAAAAACATAATCAACATTGTCTTCACAAGATTTTGGGTATCAGTTGGCAAGATAAATGGACAAAAGTAAGTTTTCTCGAAGAGGCAAACTGTTCAAGTATCGAAACTATGATTATCTGCACTGGTCAGGACACATCCTATGGATGCCTAATCATCATTTGCCTAAGCAGTCTCTGTATTCCCAGTTGCAAGATGGCCAAAGAACACTGGGTGGCCAATGCAAGCATTTTAAAGACAATCTTAAATCTAATCTCAAGAGATGTGACATTGACATTGACATCTGGGAACATTGGTCCTTAGACCATCCTGGTTGGAGGCGCCTAGTGGCAGTTGGCACCTAACACTACGAAGTAAGCTTCCACCAAGAAGCAGCTCAGAAGAGGGAGAGAAGGAAGGGAGGGCAGAGCAGCAACAGTGCGTTGCTTGCTCCAGGGACCCACTACAACCTGTCCACACTGTCACAGGACTTGCAAGTCCAGAATTGGCCTCTTAAGTCATCTGTGGGTCCATAAACAACAGATGAACCATCCTACTCATTTGACTGATAGCCAATGATTATAATGAATACCAGTTACATCTGGCCAATTAACAACAACAACAACAACAAAGGTTTTGATGTTAAAAAAAAGCTATAACTGTCTGTATTCACCTACATGATATTCATGTAATAAGAACAGAATGATATTAATAATAAAAAAAAAAGTTCATAGAAGATTGTGAAATACAAACCCACTGGATGACCCACTGTGGTCAGAATATGGTGGTCTTATCTCTCAAACTATATTAGGAGGTTTTCAAGGAGCAATATGGCCACATTATATCTATAGTGTAAATAAAAGCGTCTCGATACAGCCCAAACAACATTGAAAGACTGCTGTGTGGTCAGTGTTTCCAGCTTTGTGGTTTTTACATGGGATTGGACTACTTCTGAAAAGCCAAGTGTTTGTTTTCGTGCTTCGATTTTGATCTGTTGTTTGGAGGTTTTGGAAACATTAGGCTATATTAATTAAATCTCTGTAGGCTATTAAAACCTGCCATGCCAGCTACATGAAATCTCCTTTCACAGCCAGGCTTCTTCTTACTATCCTTGCTGCTATCTCATTCATCTAAAGAAAGAAGCCACCACAGGGCCACTTTCTGCACAGTAGTCACACTGTCATGACTTTGTATGTGTGTGGTTGTGATTCTTTGTGTGTGTGTAACAGTGTTGATGAGATTTTAAACACCTTGGTGTCACTGCTGTGTTGAGAAACAATCCAGTAGCCAAAAATGCATCCAGCCAAAAGTAGTGCTGTGGTCAAAAAGACAACCAAGTTGTGCTGTGGTCAGACACTACTGAAGAATGTACAATAACAACTATCCATGAATAAAAAGAATGGAAGTATCGAATAAACATTTATCTGAAATAAAACCAGGGAAGGTATCTAATGATGCAGATAGTACTGTGTGTAATGTGTTTAGAAACCCCAGAAAGAAAAGGGATACTATGAATAAAAGTTATAAAATTTGGAAATATGAAAGGAAACACAATCTGCAGTAGACTGTTGTCCCATTCAGAGTGTATTCCAACTCACACCCAGTGTCCCCAGAATAAGCTCTAGATACACCATGACCCTGACCAGGATAAAGTGCTTACTGAATGAATAGCAAGTTCCTTGCTTGTAATCGGGGTTGAAATCCCAGGACTACCAGAGAGCCTTCACCGAACCCATTAATGAGACTTTTTACCATCAACTGCTCAGCTTTATGCTTGGATTGGGTTCTGTCTCACAGTGAAAAAGCTTTGGATGAAAGTGTCCACAATTAGAAATACTCCAATTGCAAACAAGATTAGCACTATGGGCAGCATGGTGGTGCAGTGGTTAGGACTGTCTCCTCACAGCAAGAAGGTCATGGGTTCGAAACTTGTGGCTGACTGGGGCCTTTCTCTGTGGAGTTTGCATGTTCTCCTCATAACTGCATGGGTTTCTTTCAGGTGCTCCGGTTTCCTCCAACAGTCCACAGTAGATTGGGTCAACCGGCTACTCTAAATTGCTCATAGGTGTGAGTGTGGTTGGTTGTTCATCTCTATGGTACCCCTATGGTAGTTGATGCACCTCTGCTCAAGGTCAACTGGGATTGACTCCAGCTTCCCACATGATGCTGACAGATAAGTGGTATAGTTAATGGATAGATGGACTTGCACTATCCCACTTTACTCAATTTACATTGCATTATGTTACTGGCATTGAGCAGATGCTCTTATCCAGAGTGATATACAACATACCCAGAGCAGCCTGGGGAGCAGTTGGGGGTTAGGTGCCTTGATCAGGGGCACTTCAGTCATTTCTGTTGGTCCAGGGAATCAAACCAGCAACTTCTGGTCCCAAAGCTGCTTCTCATACTATTTGGCCATGGCTTCCCAGAAACATCCAAAGATTTACAGAAACACCATTGGTGCAGCACTGAGTGTTGCAACATCATGACTCCCCACTTCTATCCTGAACTTGTTCTGAGTTACAACAGTATCTGTATGGAGCTTCACATGTTCTAATTGTCTCCGCATGGGTTTCATCCAGGTTCTCAGGTTCTCCCTTATCTCTCAAAACATGCCAGTAGGTGAACTGACAACTCTCACTTGCCCCTTGGTGTGAATGTTTAGATGAATGTGTGCTCATGGTGCCCTGCAGTGGAGGGGCATCCCTTTCAGATGTGTATTTCCACCTCGTGCCTAGTGTACCCAGGATACACCATAACCCTGACCAGGAAAAAGTGCTCACAACATCGAAGGACCACTTAGTCACCAGTGTTGAGGTTTGCAGTTTTCACATGGAATCAAGCTACTTCTGGAAAGTGCCATCTCACTGCCATCCCACTGTGGAACATGAATACAACATCTAATGTGACATAAGATCACATGACCCAGTCCCAGTTATGTAATACAAAACCATCACTGGGAATGATGAGCAAATTATGCTATTAGATCTTACACATAGTCTTTTATAGAAAGACACGAACTGATCTTTAAAGGAAGATGATGTGAACTTTATGGAAGCATTCAAGCACCCACCTATTCACTTAGGTGTGTGTATGCATGTGTGTGGGGCATTCATAACAGCCTTCCTTAATTCTTATCAAGCACTGTCATTAAGGGCCATTAAGCACACAATGATATAATCACCTCTCTGGAGCTCAGACTGGTCTATGCTGCTCATTGGGACTGAGCTCAAACCATTAGGTTTTGTAATCTTTTAAGAAGAAACCATTATTTGTCACATACACACTTCACACACAGTGAAATTCATCCTCTGAATTTAACCCATCTGAAGCAGTGAACACACACACGCACAGCAGTGGGCAGCCACACTACAGCACCCAGGGAGCAGTCAGGGGTTAGGTACCTTGCTCAAGGGCACTTCAGCCCAAGGCCGCCCCACGTTAACCTAACTGCATGTCTTTGAACTGTGGGGGAAACCAGAGCACCCAGAGGAAACCTGCAAACTCCGCACAGAAAGGCCCCCTGCCGGGTCACTGGGTTTGAACCCAGAACCTTCTTGCTGTGAGGCGACCAATGCTAACCACTTACACCACCATGCTGCCCCAAACACAATGTACACCAAGGGTCCATGTATTCTAAGTAACTGGGTACCATTTTCATGATGGTCTTTGGTATGACCCAACCGTGAATAGAACTCGTGATCTCCCGATTGAGAGGCGGACACGCTAAACACTAGGCCAACTAATCTGTTCCTAAATTGAGCTAAAATCTAGCATGCAGTGCCTCAGTACTGGAGGTTTTACCATTACAGACTGAGATATCATACAGTGTTTTATCAAACATCACAGGAACTACTGAATTTGGATCAAGCCTTCAAACCACGTCCTCGTATTCACATTGATTTAAAGAGCCCAGAAACTTGTCCAACCTCATATCATCATTTTCAACTCTCAGAAGTTTGATGAATGTGGGTCAGATTTTCAATTCAATAATAATTTCATAAGGATAAACTTTATTTGTATAGTGCCTTTCTCACACCCAAGGGCACTTCACAATTGATTAAACCACTGCATCCAGACTTTCATATCTGCCATTCATTCTAATAACAAATGAACCAAGGATTAAAAGATGAATGAAATAAAACCTAATATTTAATTCATAAAGACTGTGAAGTCTAATTAGTTGGTCAGGAGTGTGTAGGTGTTGTTTATGAAACAGAAGAAGTAAATTGGGCTTTCAAGCTCTCAAATGCATCCATCTTGAAAATCACAAAGACCCATCCTCTTGAAAACTTTGTTGAACTCCAGCACTTGAAGTATATTGGTCACAGTTGGACAACATCCCCCCTCCCTGCTGAAACAAACATATTTTATGATCTGGGAGTATCGGTAATGGTGAGATGTATGGAAAAAGCATGAAAGACTGTCAGGAATAGACAGAACAGAAATTAGGAAATTGATGCAGAAAAAAGGAGTATTGTGGCTGGCTTGAAGGACTCTCTCAACCCAGGCCTGCCCCGAATTTGCAATGACAAACTGGAGGGAAAACACTGATGATGATGATGGTGGTGGTGGTGGTGATGGTAGAATGGGACAAATGTGTTATAATTAGGGCTGTCGAAGTTAACGCGTTATTAGTGCGGTAACGCAATTTAATTTGATCGCAATTTTTTAAAAAATGACGGTGTTATTGCAGGGTATTTAAATAACAGTGAATTGGGCTCATCTTGGGAAAGAACAATGCAGATATTCGTGGGTGACTAGCATGCAAAATAAAGCTAGTTATAACATTAACTTTGTGGTAAAACGTAGCTCTACAACTTGTCAAATA
>JAPFFA010000018.1:40124288-40135191 GCA_026153275.1 Sciades herzbergii
TTTTAATTCCAGCTTGTAATGCAACAAAACAGGACAAACACCAAGGGGGATGAATACTTTTGCAAGGCACTGTATTTCCAGGTGACCACAGTCACCCAAAGCCTCCCATTTGGCCATATGCCACGTTGCATGCAGATATAGGACCAGATAGGAACTGTTCATAGCTTTTACCTTTTTGGCCTAGCCTCTACAGTACATTTCTTGTTGGTTGAACTACGAATAGTTGATAGTTTACAAGTGTAGTAAGATTTAAGCTGCACATTGAATGTCAGTTTCACCAGATGCAATGCAAACCCATGGTTCCGTATGTGACATTTTCTGTAAACAACTTTAAGTTATTTCTAGTAGGCTGCTGTGTCCCAACAGGTAAGAACTGGAGTCATTCATAATGCTCTCTGAGAAGGCGGAGTCTAACATGTATACTGTCAGTGTAATACACAGACTTCTGAAACACTGAGAATTTTAAGATGTGCCATTTGGCCAAAGTTCATTCGACTATTTTCTATAAACATTTATGTCCCATACGGAATTTCAGTTGCCTCTGTAACCAGTGCTCCAATTCTGCTGAAATTTTCAAGTTTTGCCACAAAGAAAGTGTGTTTACTATGCTTGGATCACTGACTAGCCGAGGTAAAGTGAATTTTAGAAACACTGAGTTTACACCACCTTCTTATTTGAAGCAGAAGAGCCTTCGTGTCACTTCATTCAGATGTCTGGATAATGTGCACTAGGTACCATTTAAGCTCTTACTCTCTGTGATTTGTTAACTTTAGGGTACCAGGAAATCAAAAAGTATAGTACTGAGTACACACAAGGATGTTTCAATTTTACCCCTTGTGCAACAGAACTGGGACCAATAGCGTGACCGGGGCCTTAAAGCAGGGGGCCAATTAATGCCCATGGTTTTGAAATGGGATATTCAATGGTCAGGTGTCCATATACTTGTGGCCATACAGTGTACTTCTAAAAATCTGGAAATTCCAAGAAAGTGGATGAATAGTAAATAATAATAAGGCACCTCAGTGAGGATGTTCTTCTAATAAGGATGGCTTTGATCTTTATAAGTTTGCAGCTTATAAAATAGCATTTGATCCAGCACACCATATTATTCTGTATGATGAACTAGAAGGAAACCGATTTTCTGGTTTGCTAGCATGTTTTTTTTTTCTTACTCATTGTGAAGTATTGTCATTCATTTGAGTCATGTAATTTCCCTGATTCCTGTTTTTGTGCCTTGACGATTTTACCGCACTGCATTTGACCATTCAGTGGATTTGCCTTGTGTTTTGAAGATTGATGCCGATACTGTCTTGGACAATTGCCTGTTTAATAACTATGCTTTTATGCTGTTATTCAGTAAACCCTGCACATGGATCCTAACTTTCCTGATAAGTGTCATTGGTTACATACTGCTAATTACCTTCCCAATAAGACAGATGCAGTTTTCAAAGTAGAGATACCAAACTGTACCATTCAGTATGCAAATGTTTGCCACTGAAGTGGTACCTTTTAAGAGTAAGGATATTGTGTCTTTAGAGCCTGGGAGAGGTTTGTCCTCAACATACTAACTATAGAAAAAGTTTTCAAACAGCCTGTGAGCATAAAGCTAGTACTTATCATTCATAGGTAGGTATAGTGGCCCGATATATTGCAGCTGTGGAGATGTGTTTTTTTTTTTCTTTTTTGGTGTATGCTCAAGATCTTATACATGGATAGAATTACAAATGAGCAAGTTCTCCAATGTGTAGGCCAAAACAGACAACCCTTGACAACAGTTGAACGATGCCAACTTAACTTTACTGGACATTACATAAGGAATGGATGGTGAGAAGAATCGTGTCTCGGAGGAAGAATTGATGGAAATGAAGCCTGAGGTCATCAAAGAAGGCTTTACTTGCACAACTTCCAACCTAACCTCAAAAGTGCAAGTGTGCTCTGGAGCGCTGCTAGAAATCAAGAGAAATGGCACCACATCACTTAAACATGGTTTGCCTCGAGCCCGGATCAGGTTGAGGAGTGATGACAATGACAGTGGCCCAATAAAGATTGGATTTGCATTGTGTAGTGAAATTGTGTTCAAACACAATTCTGCTTTATTAAACAGTGTATGGCCCTACAACCTCTGGAAAATGGTCTAAGCTGCCACCGAGTGAGAGAGAGAGAGATTTTATTGGGTCATAAGCCCCAGAGTCAGACCAGAAATTAAAGCAATCAGAGCCCAGGCCTTGGAGAAACATCTGGAAAAGATACCCAATTATGTACCAATCAGCCAGAGGCACCCACTGCTCTTAACTCCACTGATTTGTACCCTTCACCAGGCTTTGGACTTGCTGGCAGGGGATGGGGATGTAAAGCCAACCCCCCCAACCCGCCCCACCCACCCACACACACACACACACACACATTCTCAGAGTGTGTCTTTTCTGGCTTCCATTAATGGCATGATTTCTATTTCCTCTGGCATGTTTTTGAATGCTGGTCACTGGGATTCTGTACAGGTGCAACAAGTCCTTTTAGCAGTAAGTGACTAGTCTACAGGAGAGGGGTCAGGAGAAAGAGAGAGAGAGCAGAAAATTAAGAGTGCTTTAGAAAACAAAATATAATTATAACCGTGTTTGCAGTGGGAGAAATGTATGTGCGATGTCCAGTCCGATTACACTATTTCAAAATACGGTATCCTCAGCAGGGCCGGCTATCACAATAACACATCCATCAGCTCAAAACCATCTTCCTCAGAGAAATCTGCCATCGAAAGTCAGCTCGGTGCAAATCCCGAGCCCTAAAGCTGCCATCTGTAATATAATGCAATGTCTGGCTCGCCTAATCCGGCCCCTGGCTCTCTGCTTACTTATCGTGCCTCACCAATGGCAAAGATCTGATGTGAGAAGAGGGGGACAAGTAATAAAAAAGGAGTTGAGATGGAGCTTTTCTCTACTCCTACATATGACCTGCGGGAAAGTTGGTATCAAAATGCAAATATTTCATGAAACCGAATTAAGTAAAGTCAGCAAAGGAACTTGACACAGAATGGAGGCCAAAATGAAAATGGTTACTGTCTATGGTGCTGATTATAACCTGATTATAGAGTTGCGATGCTCCGAGTTAGACTCTGGTCCTGCTCTCTACTGGCTCTGAGCAAGAGGTTGATGGGGTTAGGGATCTTCAGCATTTAGGATAATTGCTGCTCTGGGGTTTACTGTGTTCAGCTGGCACTGTGGCAGGAATCCCACTGTGTGTGGACATCACTGCAGAAAATGAAAGAATAATAAAAAGGAGGCAGGCAGAAGCCTGGGAAAAACAGTTTTAAGGAATATCTTCCTCTTCAGAACTTAAACATCTCAGCATTTGAAACAGAGGCATCAGCATAAGCTTGATTATAATGTCTTCAATGAGTAAAGTTGGAAATTCTGGAAAAAAAGCCTCATTAGTAACTTCATAACTGGTTGTATGGTGTGTTGTGTCATAGTTGGTCATCTAAAAAAAAAAAAAATAGCTTTTAAGTTTCACTGCCGAGGATCCACCAGAGCCAATTTAGCGATGAGGTCACAAGCATATCACCTTTTAAATTTCTAATCAAGGGATGGGATAGACAGCACACAAAACTCTTAAGTAGGTCACCTTTCAAAGTGTGCACTCTATGTCTTCCTTTGACAGCGCTCATCAGTGTGCCCAATTACAGAGTTCACAGCAGAGCACATTTGCTACATTACTTGCATTGTGTGGAAAAAAAAAAAGAAGCAGGATCTGCTTAGCTTATGTTATTTTCTTTCTTTCTTTTTCTCAGGATGGCTTGGCGGTAGCTGCGGCAGCTCTTACAGCATGTCGTAGATCACCTGTGTCACTTCTCCGGGGCAATCAGGCCAAACAGAAACAAGAAAGAAAACAAATTTTTACCTGTCAGATGAAAAGCAAGCAACACTGCCTGATGCACATTCAATTTACTTTCTGTAGCTCTTTCAATTCTGTGGGTTTTTCCAAACAGCAGAATAGATTGTAGAATTATCTCCTTGAATTGGTGCACCACTTTCAACCGTTTGATAGTTTGTTCATCATTCATCTTCAGCAAGAGATTTATCCTGGTCAGGGTCCAGCCAGGGCGGCACGGTGGTGTAGTAGTTAGCACTGTCACCTCACGGTAAGAAGGTCCTGGGTTTGAGCCCAGTGGCCAGCGAGGGCCTTTCTGTGTGGAGTTTGCATGTTCTCCCCGTGGGTTTCCTCCGGGTGCTCCAGTTTCCCCCAAAGACATGCAGGTTAGGCTAATTGGTGGCTCTAAATTGACCGTAGGTGTGAATGAGAGTGTGAATGGTTGTTTGTCTCTATGTCAGCCCTGCAATAACCTGGCATGTCGTAGATGGCGAAGTGTACCCCGCCTCTCACCCATAGGCTCCAGCTTGCCTGCGACCCTGTAGAACAGGATAAGCAGCTACAGATAACGGATGGATGGGTCCATCCAGTGTGGATCCACAAATAGGACACCAGTCCACCTTGCACACGTTCATTCACACCTAGGGGCAACCTAGTGCAGCCAGTACACCTACCAACATATATTTAGGAGACAAGAGAGTCTGAAGAACCAACATGGATATTGAGAGAACATGTAAACCATGACACAGATCAGTAACCCGTGTTTAGGATCGAACAAGAAATCCTGTCCTGTCATTGGGGTATTTTCGTGGTTGTGTCCAGGTATTTTCTTGCTATTGTCTTGTTTCCTTTGTTTCTCATATGATTTCCTTATTATGACCCACATCTATGTTTACATGTATCAAGTACATGTACAAGTTTACATGTACAAGATGTATCTTCGAAACATCTTCACTTACTGTGGTATGGATTATATACAGTTTGTAAATGACCAGGATGAACTTGTTGACATTTAAATTGAATCTTTAGCATTATATATTTTCCAAATATACTTGCTACACAGTCTGCGCTACTGAGGATCAGCACGCCCAGGCTCCTGCCTTTGCCTGCCACCCAGCTCACAATGCACCCTACCCCGGTGCCTGTCCTTGCGGGTGGTGAACCTACATGGCAGTGGGTCCATGTAATTTATTTGGGCTGTGCCCAGCCAGGCCCCATGGGCCAAGGCCCAGCTGCCAGATGCTCACCGGCAAGCTCCCCTCCCAGGTCTGGCTCCAGGAGGAGGCCCTGCTTTCCCATTCCCGGGTGAGGTGCTGCAGCTCCTTTGCTGCACCTAGGTGCCCTTCCTTTGGAGGTTTTCTGGGCACATTCAACTGGGAGGAGACCTCGGTGCAGACCCAGAACACACTGGAGGGATTATCTGGCCTGGGAGTGCCTTGGGATCTCCCAGAAAGAACTGGAGAGCATTGCTGGGGAGAGGGATGCCTGGAATATCCTGCTTAGCCTGCTGCCACCATGACCCAACCTTGGATAAGTGGAAGAAAATGATGGAGGGATGGATGGATGGACTTGCTACACACATATACAGTATACACCAAGTACAGCTCATAATTAGATAATCCTAAATCAATCCTAAAGACAGCCATGTGACTAATCCCAGGACTCTTCTTCACAATCTGCTCATACCAACCACCCTTTCAACACACTTAGTCCCGTTGATCTGGTGCCTCTCAAAACTGGACAGGTTTCCTTTGCATCTTGGATTTTACTTTGCTGCTCTCACCAGTGGTTTGTTTATTACAGATCTACATCTGCACCCTGATTCCTGTAAGCCTGCTTTGTGACAATGTTCACTGTTAAAACCTCTATATAAATAAAACTGAATTAAATCGAATCCAATATCCTACCAGGCATCCTAATAAAAGCCACTGGATGTTTAATGGCATGTACAGTATAATATACGTCTCTACTCTACTCTAGTCTACTTCTGCATAATTTAGTGTTTTCTCCACTCCAGCTTATGAGCCATTAAATCATTATTAATGAGCTCATTTAAGGTTTGTGAAGTTGCTGGAGATCAACATGGATAGAGCATGGAGTCACCCTTCCAGTCAGCCAATGTTTTCGAACTGATCAGATCCAGATCAGTTAGCCACATACAGATAGGAAGTCAGAAGCAGTGGTGGTGTTGTATTTGTTTTACTCCTCACTATAGCAGATCAAGGTAGTGGAGGCTTACGGTTGATAAGGAGCTCATGCAGAGCAGCTGACGGGTCGCTGCGTGTGTCTAAGTGATATTGATTCATAGATGCTTTCTCGCTACCTGCTGCTAACAGGGCTGGGCGTAAAAAAGATTTGCGCAGTTTTGTTTCTTTTTAATCAGCACTGGAATATGAAGTGGCAACATACAGTTTAAGACTTTTGAAGCTGATTCACTGAAGGAAAGGACATGGGATGTAAAAGATCCGTATTTGCTTTTAGTAGTGGTTACTTTTGCTTTACTCTGCCTTTATTGGGGTGAAACTTTTGTGTTTCTCAGCAAAGGCCCTCCCATGCCAGGACCTGGTCTTCCCAGGCAGTCTCCCATGTCAATCCTAACCAGGTCCTTAAGGCACATTGGGCAGCACTGGTCTCTGTTTCAGTAGCCCTCGGCCTCTCACCTATACAGCTAGGGTTACAGTGGGGGCTCGTCCTCTGGTAACCGCAAGAGTTTGACTCCCTACTCACATCTGTATTGTGGCACCTCACCAGATGGCAGGAGGTACCATTTTTATGATGATCTTTGGTATGACTCGACCATGAGTAGAACTCGCAATCTCCCAGTCAAGAGGCAGACACACTAACCACTTGGTCAGCTTGCAGTTGTTAGCATGTCAGAGAGCACATACTTCAGGAAAGAGCAGACAAGGACACTTTGGTTGTGACTTCCATTATTTTATCAAATGAATTCTAGCTGTTTCTGTTTACCTGTAGCACTATTTATCAGGGAATTTCTTCTTCTTCCGGCTTCCTGTTTGGGCTCACCACAGTGGATAATGTCCCTGCATCTCCTCCTGTTCTCCGTATCTTTTTCTGTCACACCAACTGTCCTCATGTCCTCCTTCACCACATCCATAAATCTCATCTTTGCTCTTCCTCTTTTCTTTTCCTTCTACCTGGCAACTCCATCCCCAGCGTTCTTTTCCCAACACACCCTGGATCTCTCCTCTGTACGTCTCCAAACCATCTCAATCTCACCCCTCTTACTTTGTCTCCAAGCCGTCCAACATGTCCTGTCCCTCATTTCTAAAATACTCATTTCTAATCCTGTTAAACTTTGTCACTCCCAATGAAATATTATTTCCTGGGAAACAATATTGCATACAGTTGTGTTAAGTGACCAGAAAGGTATGAGGTCAGATCCCGGAATTTCCAGACATCCCTTAACCTTTAACTGCTTGAACATCATAATGAGATGATATATTTACAGCTTTTAAGGTGTCTTAGTTGTCCGTCTGTGGAAATCCTGAAACGTTCTCTGTCAAATCGTTTCTCAATTAAAACAAAAAACAAAACAAAACAAAAAAAAACAGAAGCGATGAACCTTTAACTAACCCCAAAGTGATGTTTTGAAGAACCTTTATTTCCCCCTGTGAAGATTATAATTATAAAGGCGACAAGTGAATCTTTGTAAATGGAGGAGCAGCTGAATGAGTTTCCTTTTTCTCTTTTATATATTGTTTTATTTTTATTTTGCCGTGTGTGTGAGTTTAATTAGCTTCACTGACTCGAACCACACTATCTATCCTAATTAGTTCATTGTTCTGATTTTAATGTCGTTTGCTTGCTGTGGCACGGCTCAACAAAACAAGCAAGCGTGCATGCATTCATATACCAAAACAACAATAAATAAGGAATACATAATAAACACATATTCTAACACATATCCATGGACACACCATGCCAGGATTCCAGCCTCTGTGTGTGTGTGTGTGTGTATTTTTTTTTTTTTAACAGCATAACCCACCACGCGCTTGTTGAGTGGACGACATTACACAAAATGTAATTACACATCGCCGTTCAGCCACTTTTCTGCTTTCAGCCAGCTGTAATGCAGAACTGAAAAGAGGCTGATGCAGAAAATTGTTAATGTGTTTCGGTGTGTGAGTGTGTGTGTGTGAGTGTGTGTTGTAAGTGGCGGCAAAGTGTTTGTTCAATGATATTCTGTGTTTTGCCATCAAAGCCTGTTACCTTGGCAGTCACATTTTGCAGCTTTTCCTTAATTGTTTGTACGGATGACATGCAATGGCAGACTTCCTGTAAAATGGTAAAACACGAAAATAACATTTAAAGACAGCTATTTTTTTCTATCTATCTGTTTGGTTGTTTTTCATTGAACTTCCATCCATCCATCCAGCCATTATCTCTAGCCGCTTATCCTGTCCTACAGGGTCGCAGGCAAGCTGGAGCCTATCCCAGCTGACTATGGGCGAGAGGCGGAGTACACCCTGGACAAGTCGCCAGGTCATCACAGGGCTTTTCATTGAACTTGATACTTTGAACTCAACTCAGTTTTCAGTGGTTTTAATCCAGTTGTGTCGAGCATCTATACAGTTCCCTGTGAATCAGCGTTCAATATGGAAAAAAATAAGATATTTACAGAAGTGTATCTGTCACGGCAGGAAAAAAAAAGATCAGTATCGTGGTCTAACGTGAAAAGTTTATTGTTATAACAAGATATTTTCATGTTCTAACCACACAAACTTCATCGTTATTGTTATACATTATTATAGTTTATTTATATACCAATAAATTTTGCTAAAACATGAAAAACATCATGTTTTCACAATAAACTTTTATGTTATGAAGTGTTACTGATCCGTTTTTAGCTCATCTGGCCACAGGCCAGGCCCGGATGAGCTTCTGTGATTACGTGTCATCCGTCCGTCATTGTCCTCTGTCGACAATTTACAAAAATCGCTACTCCTCCTACAGGATTGATCAGATTTCAATCAAACTCATATACAATGTTTCCCAGGTGGGTGTGCATAAAAATTGTCAAGACAGTAGCGCCACCTGTCATATTTACGATTGTATGGGCATCTGAAATTTTTGGGTGACTTGTCACATTAAACACTATTCTTCGTAAATTGCTGGGACGTTTTCACTGAAACTCACCCAGAAGACTCTAAAGACAGAATTTCATGAAAATCACTCCTCCTACAGGAGTGATCAGATT
The DNA here is from genome assembly GCA_026153275.1 of Sciades herzbergii. NCBI lineage: Eukaryota > Metazoa > Chordata > Actinopteri > Siluriformes > Ariidae > Sciades > Sciades herzbergii. The sequence goes on from JAPFFA010000018.1 coordinate 40,133,371, forward strand.
TTGATCAAACTCGTATGGAATGTTCCCCAGGTTGGTATGTATAAAATTTGTCAAGACAGTGGAGCCACCTGTCATATTTAACATTTTATGGACGTTTGAAATTTTTGGGTGACTCATCAAACCAAACACGACTGTTCATAAACTGCTCGGATGTTTTCACTGAAACTCATCTAGAAGACTCTAAAGACATATTCCGACAAGAATTGTTCACCAGCTGGCTCCACCTGCCACGGCTGCGGCTACACAGGGGTCACATACAATTTCACAAAAATCGCTACTCCTCTTACAGAATTGATCACATTTCAAACTCACACACAACAACAGTGACCGGTATGAGCTCCAGCCTCATTGAGGCTATTTTTCTTTTTCTGGTATAGTAGTTATACGCTACTGTAGATATTAGAACAAATCGCGCATTGTCCAAGCTGCTGATATAGAAAATTAATCAACACCTTCTGACCAATCAGAATAGAGAATTCAATAGATTTGTGTGATATTAAAGTTTTGCATACAGATGACAACTTTTACTCATTTTCAACTTTCAGGTGAATTCCATGAAGCACATTGAATTTTTTTTTTTGTCTGTTTCACTCTATGGATCCAAATTTCTCCAGGTACACAGAGCTGTGAGTTCAAAACTAGTGAGATGAGAGTGTGTTTCCATCATCGATTCCTATTAGCCTATTGATTTTCTGTCTTGTGCTTTTTGCTTACTACAGAAGTGATTTTGCTATGAAAAGTATAGTTGGCAAAATGAAGCTTTTCTTTTTAACAAATAGGCTCGAGCTTCCGTGGTGAATTTCAACTGCGAGGAAAACTGAGAAAGGCTGCCACACTCGTTAAAATCGATCACATCAATTAAAATTAAAGGTGAAATCTGATATTTTGGGAAATGTTTTCAAAGGTACTTCCAACCAGAATCTTTCAGAAAGCCAAGAGTTTGCCTTCACGGCAGGTGGGAGGAAATGTCTGGAATCGATCATTTTCGGATTGAAGAGTCTCCAGAAAAGGCTGGTCTTTTTTCCCCCACTTAAACACGCCTCGTTTTACATCAGCTGTCTCTCTGAAATCAAATTAAATCAGAAAACGGGGGAGACGAAGGAAGAAGAGTGCCGTAAGGTGGCATGTACAAAAGCCTGGCTGAGGTCCAGCTCTCACAGCTCACACGGCTCTCACATCTGATTAGAGCTCGTCTTTAAAAGTCAAGTTCACACAAGGCTCCTAATATTCCTGATTACAGCTAGACAGAGGGGGCTGTCATTAAGCTAAAGGGCCTTTTTCAAAAGTAAAAAAAAAAAAAGAATGTGTTCATTACCGAGAAATATGAAATAACAGGTGCAGATTTGGGACCTTAAGCTCCCTTGTAATAACACAAAAAATCATTATCCTGTGTTAGGCTAATGAGGTAATACAACAGATTCCGGACCAGTAGAGACGTGTGGACAGAGTCGCACTCGGAACAAAATGAAGCAAAGTTATTTGCTTGAAGAACATTTTAGGACTGAGGAGAAAAGCCTTGAAGCAACACTGTATTTTCTGGCTTTCTCACAAAAACAAAGTAGATTCTGAATATCAAACCCTGACTTACTGATAGAAAATAATTAAATAAAAATGTTATTGGTATTAAATAAGTGTTTAATGAATATTACATTACATTAATGGCATTTAGTATACGCAGTTATCCAGAGCAACGTACAACACACCCAGAGCAGCCTGGGGAGCAGCTGAGGGTTTGGTGCTTTGCTCAAGGGCACTTCAGCCATTCCTGCTGGTCCAGAGAATCAAACTGGCAACCTTTTGGTCCCAAAGCTGCTTCTCTAA
>JAPFFA010000018.1:40169808-40180789 GCA_026153275.1 Sciades herzbergii
AGAAAGGCCCTCACCGGCCACGGGGCTCGAACCCGGACCTTCTTGCTGTGAGGCGACAGCGCTAACCACTACACCACTGTGCCGCCCTGTGGAGAAATATTCAAGTAAAAATTTCATTGTGCTTTGTACATATGACAATACACTTTTTGAACTTTTGAACTTGAAATCATGCCATGCTCATCATGTTGAATCTACCACAGAGAAGCATGATCTCCTCTTATGAAATGGGAATTATTGCAAGAAAACTGCAATAATGAGCAGAGACTGTTGTGATAAGTTCAGTACTGGGGAATTGGAAGTGAAATGTCCATTTGCAGCATTTAAAAAAAAGGCCATGATGAGGTTGAACTATGTAGTTGGTTCTATGCGTTCAACAGGAATTTATAGCATGTAATCTATACAAATGACCACGAGCTGGGATAGTGGTTAGCATGTCCGCCTCTTGATCTGAAGATTGCAAGTTCTACTTATGGTCAGGTCATACCAGACCATCATAAAAATGGTACCCACTGCCATCTGGCAAGGCATGCTGCAATACAGATGCGAGTGGGGAGTCAAACTCTTACAGTTACCAGAGGACTAGCCTCCCACTGTAACCCTAGCTGTATAGGCGAGAGGCCGAGGGCTATAGAAGCGAAGATCGGCGCTGCTCAATGCACCTTAAGGGCCTGGTTAGTACTGGGACAGGAGACTGCCTGGGAAGACCAGGTCCTGGCACAGGAAGAACTTTGAATCTATACAAACAGGCATGCTGCAATACAGATGTGAGTAGGGAGTCAAACTCTTGTGGTTACCAGAGGACTACCCCCCACCACTGTAACCCTAGCTATGTATAGGTGAGAGGCTGGGGCCTATAGAAATGGAGATTGGCACCACCCAACATGCCTTAAGAGCCTGGTTAGTACTGGGATGAGAGACTGCCTGGGAATACCAGGTGCTGGCACAGAAAGGACTTTGAATCTATACAAACACTATTTTACTCAAATAATAGCAAAGTGTTAAATAATTAAATAGATTAGCACAATAAATTAAATATAACACATCAATGCTGCCCAAAGTCCCAGCAAAACTCTCAGATCAAAAATCCCAGGTTACCTCCAGTGTGACAGGTGAGAACAAGGTGCAAATTAATAAACACCATCTACTTAATGCACCTGAAGAATCACTTTCTCTTTATACCTTCCAGATTCCATCTTAGCCATTACTGACCAAACAAGTCAAGTAAATGAATACATATTGTAAATGAATAAACCAAAATAATTTCAAATAAGGACCATTCTCATGACCAGCCTCTGTTTAGCTTTGTTCAAAGTAAAATACTGTACTATTGAGGCCAGCATGGTGGTGGTGCAGTGGTTTGCTCTGTTACCTCATATCAAGAGGATTTTGGGTTTGAACCTCATGGCTGGCTTTCTGTGAAGAGTTTGCATGTTCTCCCTGCATGGGTTTCCTCTGGGTGCTCTGGTTTCCTCCCATAGTCCAAAGACATGCAGGTTAGGATAATTAATGGCTCTAAATTGACCATAGGTGTGAATGTGAGTGTGAATGGTTGTTTGTCTCTATGTGTCAACCCTGCGATGACCTGGTGACTTATCCAGGGTGTACCCTGCCTCTCACCCATAGTCAGCTAGGATAGGCTCCAGCTTGCCAGTGAACCTGTACAGGATAAGTGGCTACAGATAATGGATGGATGGATGTTAACTGTCTACTCTAAATTGCTGATAGGTGTGAATGTGAGTGTGAATGGTTGTTAGTCTCTGTGTTAGCCCTGCGAGAGATTGGTGACCTCCCCAGAGTGCACCCCACCTCTCACCCGAAGTCAGCTGGGATTGGCTCCAGCTTCCCCCATGTCCTTGATGGATAAGTGTTATAGATGATGAATGAATGGAAATACTCCTGAGTTCCTGAGCAAGTGGAAACTTGGAAACTCCAAGTAAGAAAAAATGTTTTCCAAAAAAGCAGCATGTAGTTCACTATATGTGGATAAAATAAGTATTTTCAGTGCACCAAAAATAAGGGAGGAATCCATGGCCATGATTAGAGAAACAGCTTTGGGATCAAAAGGTTGCTGGTTCGATTCCCTGGACCAGCAGGACTGGTTGAAGTGCCCTTAAGCAAGGCGCCTAACCCCCAATTGCTCCGGCAAGTGTGGTGGCGACGTACCTTGTGTCTGATTAGCCAAAGACACACTGGTTATACGATTATCGATTTGGGCAGGTAACCTGGTCATTAATTAATTAAAAAATACCATGACCTGCTATTATGCTTCTATTGAAATTTTATGAAATGGCTACGGTACCGCGCAGTGTGAACAGGTTACTTTATATGTATGACTTTGTAGGTACCAAATGACAATTCCTACATACTACATACAATTATATTTGTCCACCAGGAAGAATATGTAGTATATAGTATATACTAGTGTTGTATGGCATACACAGTCTACAAGAAGCATGCCATTTCAAATACAGCCTTTGTTTTTTGTTCTGTGACTGTCTCCATTTGGTTTCCCCAGCTTTGCTCGGCCCATAGCCATCCACTAATCATTATTTACACCTGTGTCCTGTTAATGGTATTGTTTGGTCTCATTAGTCAGCGTATATATGGCTTTTTTGTTTAACTGTGTTCTTTTAGGTGAATTGTAGACACATGCTCCAATATTGAGCCTTGCTTTTTGCATTTCTAGTTCTGTTTCTTTTATTTCTTGTTTCCCATTTTGTTGTTTTTCCAAGTTTCTGTCATTTAATATGAAGTGTTTCAGCTGTTCTCTGGTTTTGCTCTAAAGTCCACTGCATTGTGCTTTCTTTCTTATCCAGCCATCATGACATAGACTGGACTTGCTGTCCTACAGCAAAACATTTTCCCACCACAAGACTTAATACTAACCTAACAAATCTCCAATATCAAAGATTAATCTCCTCATGACTGATCTTCTGAGTAAAGTGCACATCTTATGACTCCTGCCCTGTGAGTCACAGAGGAACCAAATGATACTTAATAACTTAATCATCTACAATTTAAATATTTATGTCTCTTGGTTTCATAAGAAAATGTTAGGGTAATAGTCCAGTGTGGCAAAGAAAGGTAGAAGGTGGATTAAATATGAGATCATAAAGGTACCAGAATATGCCACCCTACCCCCAATTTTCTCCACAATTTGGCCCATGCATTGACCAGCTCTCCCTGATCATGACACGGCTACCAGCTGGGGAGGGTGAAGTGAACATTTGTTGCCTCCCTGACATGTAAGGTCAAATGCATCACTTTGAACTGCTGCTCATGCAGCACCACAGGGCAGCTTAACAATCTCTGAGGAAAGCACTATCTGCCCTCTTGTGCATATGTGAGTTAACAGATGTCCATGAATCTCGTGTGACTGTGATTGGCAGGGGAGAGATGGTATGCCATTATCTATGCCAAGAAAGAATAGCCAATTTTGCTCTCTTGGCTCCTAGCCATGGATGACAGTGGCACAGCCAGGACTCAAACTCAAAGCTCCTGATGATGGGGTAGGTAAATGGTTTTGCAGATTTTGCTAAATTCTTCACATTTTGCAAAATGATTGAGGTCAGAATCACGCATACATAACTGACATAAGTCTCTGTTTTGGCAAACTCTGCCCCATGTGTGCACCAGTGGCAGATGGTGGTCTCGGAAATAGAGGAAACTCAGTTTTAGGTGTACATAAAAACATTTTTCAATTATTTGTTGTCATTAGTCAATCATTCGTCAGTTTGTTGTTATTTATATGTGAATTCTGCCACGTTCTACTCCGACTCTGCAAAGTAAACTTAAGTGTGCACATGAACTCAAGTGTTCCTTGCTTTTCTCATGCCTTTTGTATGGCCTGTCAAAGTTGGCCAAATCCCCAAAACCCAGTTTTGACCAAATAATCCATCCCTGGGATGGTCTCATTAAGATACAAGGCTAACAGGACATTCTCTTCATCAAAGCCATCCCAGTTTAGCAGTTTACTTTGTCATACCAAGACAGCTGAAATGAGCAATTGTGTCTCCCTGACTTTTGAATTAAATAAATCATGGGCATTGATCTGACCTGTTTTTTAATTATGAGCCTCTCTGCATAAGGAAGAGCATCAAATGTCTTCCCCAAATTCAGGGCAACAACATTAGCAATGTTTTCCATTTTGCAGTTAACAGCTAGCTGGATCGAGTTCCCCTTTATTGCCTGGCTTAAAATAAACAGCTTATACTGAACTGAAATGAAAGCATGTAGCAAACTCACAAACTCTATTTCCAATTTTATTTACAGTATATACAAATGGAAATACAAACTGTATTTTGGTAGGAAAAGACCAAGAATGAGCAGCAGCTAGTCTAATGACTTCGCTTGCCAACACATTGCCCAGACTTGACTTGACTTGACATTGCCCAGACTGAGTTTGAATCCCTCTGATTGATGCAACATATAATTTGAAAACATTGTCAGTCACATAACATTCAAAAGAGATTTGAGAGTTCCTCTAAACATCATAGAGAAGCCCAGTGTCCAGTCCCACCTTACTGTCAGCGACTCTCCATAGACCACCAGTGAAGCCAGGCATCTGGAAATTACGTTTTAAAAGCATATTGTCCAATAAATGTCTAGCTTTGCTGCACTAAGATCAACGCATATCCTGTAGTGGCATTAAATTACAGAGACAATGGGCTTTTGATGGGTCATGCTTCCACAGGCTTCTATGGGGGAAAAAAAAAAAAAATCACGTTATCAGATTATGACGATCAGTGAGAAATAACTGCTGAACGAACTAGCCGTAAAGCTGAGCACTTTCTAGCACAAAATATCGATTTGGAATAAGAGAGTTAAGTAGTGTAAATACATATTTAACAGACAAACTTTTTGTGACATCTTTACAGGAAGCTGGGCTTCCCTTGTAGTCTTAGAGCAGTCACCTCTGGTTTGCAAATATTCAAGAAGCACATACAATAAGTCTACAGTTATCTGTATGGCCATAAAGATATTAAGTCCTCACTATAGCTGCATGAGAGTCTAGAAAGGTGGACATTTCATCCCACCATTGTACATGCGACCTGATTTGCCAACACCTCAATTTTTGGACATGATCTTCCATCCACTGGGACTGAATCAACTTAAGCTGTTCTCGGTGTGTCACCTGAGAACCTCCATAGTGTTCTGGATTTTGACAAAGACTGTTTGACTGAAACAGTGTCACAAGACATTGTGGTAGAAGCTTTGGAAGGACTCTATCATGGTGACACAGGCATCCCCCCCCCCCAAAAAAAAAAAGTAGAAAAAACATAGCAGCTGTCTCTTGCTCAATAGGGCTGACACAAGAGACCTTGGATTTGGAAATGAATGTCAAAATGGCATTGCTGCTGACAGACTTGAGGTGGTGGTGGATACTGATGAATCATCAGAGATCACCACTACCAAACATGAGGCTTAGACAGAGAAAACTCCATAGCTGTTACATACCCAAGTAGTGTATTTTTGCCCAAAATAAAACTGAAAATAAGAAATAAAGACATTTAAACATTAGATTGATTCCATGGGGTGCACCATGTGTTTGGCTCTCAGCAGAAACCCCTCAGTGCTTCAGAAGCTGTAGGAATTGAACCCAAGAAAAACATTACTCTAGATATCCGTCTTTGCTTGTGTATCCTGGATGTGTGCCAAGATGCAAATGGCTTTTTTGTGTGAACCTTGGAGATTTTGCTGTGGTTAATAATACAGGATTACACACTGCTTACCAATATGAGCTCTTACTGTGGTACATAATGGATTATTCCATCACTGTCAAACCTGCACAATAGAAACTGAGGTGGAACCGGTCCCATTTCTGATAACCACAGACTGGGCCATTTGCTTCTTGTACTCTGTTTATTTCAGGATAATCCTAGCTCCAGATTTGTAAACAGAGAAAAATATGGAACTTTTCTTGGGTAAAATCATTCTGGGAGGTATACTGTGCTCTAAAACTGGAATTATTTATTACATTAGACAAAACATGATACCAGAGGACTTATTCTGACTCCCTGATTGCATGACTGAGTCATACCAAGGCAGGGCTTGGAGATTAGAAAGTTTAGGTTTGCTGAGGCAGATGTAGTTCAGAAGTTAAAATGACTGAAAGGTTCTGCCAAATTCTACTACTGGATCCCTGAGAAACTAATTTTTACCCAAACTCCATTGAGTTGAAACATCCATCCATCCATCCATCCATTAATCATACCTGCTCATCCTCTGCAGGGTTGTGGGCAAGCTAGAGCCTAACCTAGCAGTCTATGGGCGAAAGGCAGGGTACACCCTGGCCAAGTCGCCAGATCATTGCAGGGCTGACACATAGAGGCAAGCAACCATTCACACTCACATTCACACCTATGGTCAATTTAGAGCCGCCAATTAACCTAACCTGCATGTCTTTGGACTGTGGGGGAATCCGGAGTACCTGGAGGAAACCCATGCAGACACAGGGAGAACATGCAAACTCCACACAGCAAAGCTCCTGTAGGCCACTGGGCTCAAACCCAGAAACTTCTTGCTGTGCGATGACAGTGCTAACCACTACACCACCATGCCACCAGGTTGAAACACGGAACCCTCATTTGCATGATATAGGGGATCAAAAGAAAATACATTGGGTGCAAAGAAGGAATACATGCCCTGAATAAATGTAATTATAATGCAATTATATTTTTGTCATATCTGTCTGTCTGTTGCCATCCTCATAGTTGAGGGTTGGCGATCCAGGAAGCCATCAACTAGCTTCCCTGAATTCTCTTGGGTGATTATAGCACACCAGATGGATCCAAACCCTCATCTGGTGTCAGGTACGTACACATACACACCTATGGGCAATTTAGAGTAGCCAACTGACCTAATCCATATGTCTTTGGACTGTGGGAGGAAACCCATGCAGACATGGAAAGAACATGCAAACTCCACACAGAAAGGCCCCTATCGGCCACTGGGCTCAAACCCAGGACCTTCTTTGCTGCAAGGTGACAGCACTAACCACTACACCACCATGCTGCCCTTTTGTCAAATCCTGACATACATAATGTTGAGTCTGATCTAAACTCTTTAGTTAGTGAGTTAAATCTGTTGTTGGCTTTGGAACTATACAACAGTTAACAGAGCTAAATCTCTAGCTGACTAAAAGCAACTCTCACCCGTAACCCAAACCTTTGACTATTTTGTTAAAAGCTTGAGCTTTCGTGCTTGTCATACTTGTGCACCTGCTATATTTTTGGATGGATATGACAAAACCATTACTGTCCAATGTCTTACAAAGCTTAAAATAAATCAGCCTTTATTAGTAAAATACTGGAAAAAACAGCCGTCTTACTGTATGACTTGATTCCATTGCCAAATGCATTCCAACCTCCTCACAATATCCTTATTAGAAGTTAGCTCGCAATTATGGTCCAAATCCAGGTTGGAGACATGCTCGTTGGAGGTACAGTATCTTCTAAAAGGTTGAGTTCAAAACCAAGAAAACAATAGGAACTCTCCTTGATTTTCCCTTTGCTTAAACTGGTATTGGTTGCAGTGACAACAGACTAAGAAGGTCAGCCCAGACTTTCCAGAAGTTCCTCCGGGGGTTCCTCAGACATTCCCAAGCCTATCTGTCCATCAGGTCCTGGTTCTGCTCCAAGGTCTCAGTCCAGTGGGATGTGCTTGAGACAGCTTGAAATGGTGATATGGAGCCATCTTGTGGGCTCACCACCTGCAGGATGAAGGGTGGTGGTTGGGTGCAACATCAATTGGGAAACAGGTATGAAATGAAATGAAGTGAAATGAAATGAAATGGAAAGCCTTACATAGCCAAGACTTTTCACAAATCTTAAAGACATGACTAAGAGCTTGAATCTAGAATAGCTAGAAAACTAAAACTAGGAACGAACATAGCTAGGAGAAAAGAGCACAGCTTGGAAATAGCTTCATAACAGGCAAAGCAGGTTCCTCATGCTCCTTCATATATTAAAAAAAATAAAAATAAATGATTGCTTAGCTTTTAAAAAGCTCCTCTGAACCTTTTTAAGAGTTTCACTGATAATGGCGAAATATACCGAACCTGACCTGTTGAGGAAACACCAGGAACTAATGAGAAGTTACTGGTCATAACACTAACCAAGAGCCATGTGTAGGGAAGAGATCTTGTAGCATTAAATCAGAAACATTTACAAACTGAAGAATATTCTGACATTTATTAGGTTTAAATTGCATATCCTATGGGTTACCTCCTGGCTTCTTTGTAATTTAACATCAAAATAACACATCATTAGTGCACTGGAAACAAAGATAATGCTGTTAAAATAACACAAATGCATCATAAAGCATGAGAGGCATTTGTACCAACTGACATTTTCATAACCCCACTGAAATGCTTGGAGTGAAACACAATTCCCAATTTATTGCACCTGAAATTCTTCCACTGATTTAGATATAAAGGTTATTACCTAAATCACTGCATCTCAGTGTGATGTCCCAGATGTAAAAAATTAGATTGTAAGAGCACTGTTATTAGTTTCTTGCAAATAAAAGTACACCTCTTGAAAATGTAGGCAATTAGCTGCTACATTCCAAACCTCACTGATTAAAAAGAAGTACAGCTCATATCAATGATAAAGGTCAGCATTATAAATGATACAGTTCGTGTTAGTCCATTTCTATTTAAATTCCACTTCTTTTGAGGTGGCATTAGGTAGCCAGACCAACTCCCTATGTAAACTGTTTCCTCTGCAAATTGTTAAACTAATGAATAGTTTGCTAATTCGGATTATAAGATGATTCAGGTATGCTAGCAGAGAAGAAAAAGGTTCCCCAGAGCAGGGACTCAGAAACCCTGTTATGTTGGACATGCCAAGATGCTAAATCCTTCGTATAAATGTGCACTATGTTGGGCTTGGCTCAAACAATTCAGGCCAGCTGGAATAATAATTTAGCCCAAATTGAGGTAATGAGGAGAGCTCCAAAAAAAAAATGGTCCTGCACTGGATATTCAATACGCATCACTAGATGGTGGAGTGGAATGTCCAAGCCTTGTGCCTTGTTTTTGCCATTGCTCTTGGAGGATAATAAACTGACATTTAAACAGTGTGATGATGAAAATGGTGCCCCAAGTGACCAGCCAGTGATAGCTCTCACATAGTAGACTAATCTGTCAATACAATAGCGCAGATTTATCAAGACATATTGGTCTTCAGCCGCAGGGGTTTAATGATTGCCATTGTAGCATGAGGATGGCCATGAGGACACGGATACCATGTGTTCTTCTGGTAATAGGCATCAATGAGATATATGGAGGGGACTGTGGAGCTCCATGAATGTGCATCTCTTCTCTGAGAGGAATCAGTGTGGAGGGTGGAGGAAATGGCTTTTAACACTCGGCTGATATTATGAAAGCTATTGCATAACAATAAACTTAGGCTTAGTTAATGGCAATACTTATTCAAGCATTTGTAACAAGTACTGATTAAATTTGGTGGTGTTTTGAACTACATAATACAGAGTTCTTGTAAATTGGATTCAAATGAACACTGTAGCAAGTTCACAATACTCTCTGTTGGTTTATTGTGTAATTATAAAGGATCGAGCTTTGATGTAAGTGCAACATACAGTACATTACATTTAGGAAACCATAGCCAAATGGTTAGAGAAGCAGCTTTGGGAACAAAAAGTTGCAGGTTTGATTTCCTGGACCAACAAGAATAGCTGAAATGCCCTTGAGCAAGGCACCTAACCTCTCCCAACTGCTCCCTAGACTGCTCTGGGTACACTGGACATAAGTCTGGATAAGATCTGCTAAATACCATTAATGTAAATATAAACATTTACTTACTACTTTTTAATAGACCTACTATTGTGGTCATCTTGTTGATGTACAGTAAGAGATGATGGTTGATCTTTTCCCATGTATGTACAATATTGGTTGCTTATCCTCAAGCCTTCAAGGTCTCTTTATATGTAACCAGAACACTACTGTTAACTGAATGCTTTTGGTGGTGGCATGGATTTTGATGGATTAAAATTGTCCATCAAATTGTGATATTGTCACAAATTCCCCCAGTCAGCATGTATCACATTTCCCAGTGTGATGGTATGTCATTTTGGTTTGGGTTAAAATAATTTGCTTTTATTTCTGGTCTAGCCCTGTCTCTGTCATGAGTATTTTACCTAAATGTGTTCACCTGTTCTGTGTCTCACCCTTAATTAGTCTATTGATACCCTGCTATTTCTTTGCCTTATTGCAAAATCTTATTGTGCACCTATACCATTAAGTCTAAACCTTGCTTTCCATTGTTATGTTATGCCCGGGTTCTTGCCTGAACTGATAATTGCATCATCAGTTTTAATTTGGCTAATCAGACACAAGATATGTCACCACACTTGCTGAAGCAGTTGGGGGTTAGGTGCCTAGCTCAGGGGCACTTGAGCCAGTCCTGCTGGTTCAGGGAATCAAACCAGTGACCTTTTGGTCCCAAAGTTTTTCTCTAACCATTTGGCCATGGCACCATCATTTATTGGTTTTCACCATTCATCCATGCTACTAACATTTTATGATTTGCCATGCTAAGTTCATGCACTAGCATCCTGCCTTCACTCACCACACATGACACATTTAACAGAATCACACACACCACCATACCTGTATCACTGCTGTGCTAAGAATGATCCAGACTTTTTTTTTTTTCATTCATCTTCAGTAAATGCTTTATCCTAGACAGAGTTCCAGTGGATCCAGAGCCTGAGGTTCTTTGGGACACTGGGGGTGAGGCAGGAATACTCATTGAATGGAATGCAAATCTATCCCAGGGCACCACATACAGTGCCTTGCAAAAGTATTCATCCCCCTTGGTGTTTTGTTGCATTACAAGCTGGAATTAAAATGGATTTGGGGGGGTTAGCACCATTTGATATACACAACATGCCTACCACTTTAAAGGTGCACTTTTTTTTTATTGTGACACAAACAATAATTAAGATGAAAAAACAG
>JAPFFA010000018.1:40895333-40905520 GCA_026153275.1 Sciades herzbergii
CAGAGAGGACTGAAATTTCATCTGTGCTGTATGTCGAGCATGTATAGCATATTTGACAATAAAGTTGACTTGACTTATTCTTAAATTGCTGCACTGTTTGCCCATGCAGTCTTTCACAGACTGCTGAACCACTCCCCATCTTTACTTCTGAGAGACTCCGCCTCTCTGGGAGGGTCCCAATCGTGTTACTGACCTGTTGCCAATTAACCAAATTCACTTTTTTTTTTTTTTTAGCATTGCACAACTTTTTCAGTCTTTTGTTGCCCCGTCCCAACTTTTTTGAAATGTGTTGCTGACATCAAGTTCAAAATGAGCATTTTTTTTTCAAAAAACAATAAAATTTCTCAATTTCAACATTTGATATGTTGTCTTTGTACTATTTTCAATGGAATATAGGGTTTTCATGATTTGCAAATCTTTACATTCTGTTTTTATTTCTGTTTTGCACAGCATCCCAACTTTTTTGGAATCGGGTTGGAGATTTTTCCTCACCATGTCCAACTCTGGCCTCAATAGCATCTGAAAATGAGTTTGGATCAACCTTTTTCAGCCAGCATACCCTGCTGATCTCCTAGGAAGAGCGACATCACTTCCTGTGCTCATGAATATTAATTTGAAACAGTCTATTTATTTTAGTTCAGACTCTGCTTCAGAACAAATCTAATGGGTCATTAGAATAACTCTGGGGGGCACAAACTGCCGTTCGAGAACTCTGTGATATAAATGCTTGATAATATGAGTTTCAGGTCAACAAACAAAACACCAACCCAGTTCCAATTTCAAAACATGCTGCAAGGGTTCTCTCTCACACACGCACACACTGCACTCTGTACATCATTAGAACATCTTTTGAAATAGACTATATAGCCCACTCTTACTGAATAAATGCAGATAGACCCAAAAATAGTTCAAGATTTTGTATAATCATCATGAAAGCCAAGACTGGCGTCATAAAGTGAATTAAACACATGGCTTACCTTTAGAAGAGTTGCACGTGGTGTAGGTTGGTGCTGAATCTCCTGTGAATGGTGTCCTTCCACTCAGTTGTGGATTTTCTGGTTAAGTTCCTCTCAAATGCTTGCTAAACCAAATGGGCCTTTTGTTTATGGAGCATTGCACGTCTGTGGTCTGAAAATACATTTATCAGAGTGGCGAATGAAATCTCACACATTGCTGTGGAGGTGCTGAATATTAAGGCATGTTTGAAAGCAGTCAGTACAACTGGGTCCTGCGATCAGATCGATGTATGGTACTTTGAAAGGATTTGATGTAAAGTCCAATCCCCTTCAATTGGCTGTGGGTGATCGTCAATTATAGGTGATCCTGGCAGGTCCATAATATGCTTTGCATGATGCTTTACATCAAGAAATGTATCACTTTCTGGATTCTGTGCAACAAATTCACTAGGTAGCTGTGAGTTGCACATGCTAAATCTGTGATCCATCTCGCCAAGCCCTGAATCAATAGTTGTGTGTGACAGTCTCTGAAGTTCTGTTTGTCTGCCACTATCCCTATGGCCTGTAGTTCCCATAACAACATACTCATCCATATTCATATTTGCTTTGTGTGTCTGTTCGAGGATCTCAGGTCTCAGTGACGTGGTGGCAGCCGTGGCCATGTCCCACACCTTATTAAACTCCTGATCACAATGATCCATACACAAGGTGTTCCACTAGCCATGATATTTAAACCTGTCATCAAGTCAGTGACCTCTGTCTGTAGAAGTGTGGTGTTTGGTGGGTTCAACAGGGCAAGAACTGTGTGCACTAACTTGCCAATTAATGAGAAACTGTGCTCAGGCATCTCATACAGCAGGCACACATTCGTATCTCTGCTCTCTAGGCCAGCACAGACTCAATCTCAGTCGAAAGATGTGATGTCACTGACGGACTTTAGAATGCCTGACACAGTGGCAATATATATCTCATCCACCTCTGTTCCAGAAGGCATTTATACCCTTATACCTTACCCTTATAGCGCACAACAATTGTGGGCTTCTTGCAGAATTTGTAGAGAGCATTAAACAGCATGGAGACACAATGGTGCAGGGGTTAGCACTTTTGCTTCACAAAAAGAAGGTTCTGGGTTTGAACCTCATGGCTAATGGGGGCCTTTCTGTGTGGAGTTTGAATGTTCTCCCTGTGTCTGTGTGGGTTTCCTCAGGGTGCTCTGGTTTCCCCCACAGTTTGAAGAAGAACAACTTTATTCATCACCTATGAAATTCCTCTCTGCGTTTAACCCATCTGAAGCAATGAACACACACGCATACCCAGAGCAGTTGGCAACCATGCTACAGCGCCTGGGGAGCAGGTGGGGGTTAGGTGCCTTACTCAAGACCACCCCCATGTTAACCTAACCACATGCCTTTAGACTGTGGGGGAAACCGGAACACCCAGTGGAAACCCATGCAGACATGGGGAGAACATACAAACTCCACACAGAAAGGCTCCCGTTGGCCTCTGGGCGCAAATCCAGAACCTTCTTGCTGTGAGACGACAGCGCTAACCACTACACCACCGTGCCACCCTAAAGAGATGCAGATTAGGTAAAATACCTAGCCACAGGGATTGCACAAGCCAGTGCATACTTAGTGCCGGTCCCAAGGCCGGATAAATTGGGGAGGGTTGCGTCAGGAAGGGCATCTGGTGTAAAACCTATACCAAATCAAATATGCGTTATAGATCTGCTGTGGCGACCCTAACGGGAGCAGCTGAAAGAAAAGCATGAAAAAAGTCCACTACAGCTGTCTCTGCTGATATTGTGTGTACTACCGTTAAGTGGTATGTACTACCATTCATGGTGGTATTAAGCGTGGTTAAGACAGTGTACAAAAGCTATCTCGTGACCTAGTTTCTCTTGCGGTAGTTTCTGAATGCCACCATGCTTCCCAGACAGAAGCATCAGAACAGCCCCATCAAATACCTTAGAATCTATGATGTGTCCAGTCTAACTTCATTTAGCTCTGCCAAAACAGTGTCTGTTAATATCTGTGTGTCACCTTTGCCAGCTGTTGCTATGGTTAGCAGGTGCTCTGTGATCTCATATGACTCATTTATAAATCGAATGACAATCAATATATTTTCACACCCAGCAGGGTTCCAATCTACTTCCAAAGTATAAAGAGTCGCCTACTTCATCCACTATAGCCTCGGTCACCACACTACTGAGTGTGCTTATGAGTTCATTATGCATGTCATGCAGCATTATAAAGGATCACAACCCTTCCTGTTCTTTCATAGTTGGCCTCCATTGACAAGTCCTTGACAATCTCCTTTCCAGTACTGACATATCTCTCCTGCTCCTTCTACAGTATATATCAAGAGATATGCTCCTTCAAAGATTTGTGTTCTTCAACCAAAACCCACATTCACAAAGACATCCAATGTTCAAGACCTCAGAGTGGCACTAAACAGCTGACATCAACACTGTATTCAAGCCAGTCTTAGTTGTGATACCAAATAGAAACAAATAAAACCTTCCTAAAACTGAAAATGCTGGCAGGGTATGGTTCTAAGAAGATTTGTATGGACTAGTTAAGCCCGAGGACATCTATGACTATGGGTTGTCTTCCACAGCTAGCACTTACACTAGCAGGTTCATCATGGGCGCTCAGAGAAGGAGGCTCAAGCTCTTCAGAGGTGGCTCTGCTGGGAGCGTTTGCTCCCCCTTGTGTTGGTGGAGCTGGAGGAGGCCTTGAAGAAGCAGCATGATGTCACCATTTTCTTATCTCCATTTCTGTTAGAAGTTCAGTCTGATAGTTGCTTGTTCTAGGTGAAACATACTGTATTAACACCAGGTTGACTTTCAAAATGTTAATTGTACCTGATGCGCATGCTTATCGTAATGTAATGACAACAAATTAAGCATCCTATGTCCCCAAATATGACCAACAGGGTGTGTTTTTTTTTCTTTTCTTATGTTTTGTTTTTATTCCATTTCATTTAGTGAGAAGGTTTTTTATTTTGATATGATAAATATAAAATAATTAATAAAAACACAAAGTTTAGCACCAAAGACTTGGCCTACCATTTTTATTTTTATTTTTGGGAGGGGGGGTTTGGGAGCACAATAAATCATTCGCACTTATATTGTATTTTAAAAACCCACTGAAATGGCTTTGGAGCCATGGCTTGATTCTACATGTTGAAGTATTTCCTTTTGAAACAGGAAGTCAGAGTAGAATCGTAGTGTTTACCTGATTTACACAACAACCAATAGTGTTTCTGATAAGCCACACCACAACCCTGCCAAAACAACACAAAATTGAGAGTAGCTTAGCAAACTAGCTAAATATGGAGAATAGCTAAGAGAATTAGCAATTTTTTTTAACAGCTACTGATATTTCTATTGATGAGATAACAAACTGCTCCTGAAGAACAAGACCCACCCTGGGGGTGGGATTTATACATTTCTGGAGAGCATTTAATTGGACAAACACAAAGATTAGCCCAAGTGTGCATCATTAAAAGAATTTTTAATGATTTTCCTGGAATACAGATGATGAAATTAAATCAATCAAATTAAGTATCTCTTCAAATGTATTTTTTTTAGATATATATTCATATTGGTGCATATGACACTGACAGCCAGAAACAAAAAAACTCTGAAACACCAATTCTGATTAAAGGGCCACTTTAATTATTGCGATTTTGTAGGTATTTTGTACACTTGCATGTTTACACACTTGCTTGTTTGAATATTGTGTGTTAAATTCCTGTGCACATTTGATGAATAAACTGATTCTGATTCAACTGATGCCACCATCTTAAATTCACCAACACACTATCAGCCTCGTATCTCAGAAGCAGCCCCACCAGCCATTGATTGGCGACTCAAACTCTCCACAGTCCTGATTACCTAATCTATCAGGGCAGAGGAATACTGTAGAAGACGTGTAATGACAGTCGGAGGAAATGGCAGCTCTGGTGCAATTTCTCTTGGAAAAATTTACCCTCTTGGAGCCAAGAGATTAACCCGAGTGATTACGGTGGACCCAAGCCACATCACAGCCTGCCAATTAGACCAGTGTTTCACAGCACAGCAGCCGACTCCAGTTATGTTTGTTGGTAAATTCTATGGAGACAATGATGAAATAAAACTTTACTTTGCATTTTTTTTTGTTTACTAGTGATAAACAATTCTTACTTTTAGACCTTATCAGAGCTTGTCCCTTATATCGCCACAAATCATCAGTGTGCTGGATCATGTATCCATGTTATTCAACTGCATATTTTTTGAAGAAAGTAATGATCCTACATTTGTTTTTACACAAGGATGGGTTTCTATCACAGATGGCTGGTTCAAATGTGCTAGCAGGGCTTTCAAAGATAAAGAGACATCAATGGAAAGTTGTTTCTTAAGCATCAACAACAGAGTTTTTCTTGTAAACAAATGTATTAAAGGTCACTGGACTTCTTGGTTACTCCATTTAAAAGTGACATGTTTCTGAAACCCGTGCTTGTCCCTGACATCGCCACAAATAATTACTTGGAGGTCAGCCAATATGCCTATAGCTCTTAGATAGCTCTACGTACACTCACTCACCACTTTATTCGAAACACCCATCCACCTGCAGCTGTTTGATGCAGTTCTATAATCAGCCAATCACTCGACAGCAGCACGAGGCATCAAATCACACAGATACTAATCAAGAGCTTCCGTTAATGTTCACAATGTTCAAACATCAGAATGGGAAAAATTGTGATCTCAATTTTTGTGTGACTTTCTTTCACTGTAGCATGGGTGTTAGTTTGATCCAGATGGACTGCTGGTTCGAGTATTTCAGAAACTGCTGATCTCCTGGAGTTTTCACACACAAGAGCAGCTAGAGTTTACACAGAATGGTGCGAAAAACAAAAAAAACATTGAGTGAGTGAGCGACAGTTCTGTGGGTGGAAACAAATGCCTTGTTGATTAGAGAGGTCAGTGGAAAATGGGCAGATTGGTTTGAGGGGTTTTTTGGCCAGGAAGGATATAGTAACTCATATAATCAATCTTTACAACCATGGTGAGCAGAAAAGCATCTCAGCATGCAACAGCAGAACAGAAGAACACACTGGGTTCCACTCCTGCAGCCAAGAACAGGGATCTTAGAATCAACAACAAGTTCCTATTAAAGTGGCCAGTGAGTGTTTAACAGGACATGCTGTTCTAAGAAAATAATGAGCTTCGTCTCACATCACACCACTTCATGGTTGATTATTTTCCTGGAGTAACATTGCAGGTTTTTTTTTTCACTACATAATGCAGATGTTCATTGTTTTGCAAAATTTGCACTTTGAAATATAAATTATGGTGTTAGCTAATTAAATAAATAATGTGACTTACGTTAATTCCCTTACCTTAATGTAAGGTGTTATGGTGAAACAGAAATGATTAAACTAACAGGGGGAGACAAATGGAATAAGAAAGTTTTCCAAGGTTTCCTGGATGCTTAGGAACGACAGGACATTAAATGCAGTCACAGTGACGATTTTCATCATGTTGCTAAAATGAACGCTTATGGAAAACGACAGCTAGTCTTGCAAAACATTCCTTGGGTTCTACAGTTTTACAGACTATATGGGTTATGTAAGTGAATATAGTGTATCTCTCTCTCTCGCTTTCTCTCTCTCTCTCTTCTGCAGGTACTTCAACAAGCCGCAGCAGTGAGGGGACAAGGCAAGGAACTAATTTGTTCAGTAAGGCCCCACTAATCGCTTTCACTAACATGTGCTTGAGTGGCTGCAGATGGCTCCAAATATAATCCGTTAACTTTCTGAATCACTAACACAGAACAGAATTTCAGCATGGCAGTGAAGGATGTGGTGTTTCTGCCAATCCAATGCAGAGAGAGAGAGAGAGAGAGAGAGAGAGAGAGTGTATGTGTGTGTGTGTAACCGAAAATGGCAATTACTTTCACATTTGAATATTTTTGTGTTATCATGAAGATGCTTCATTTTTTTAACATGACAGTGTTAATATGAATATTTCATGCTGAAGAAACATAATGTGGGTAAACACAGCGTGACGTGACATCGAGCCAATCAGTTCACCGCAATGGCCCAGTCTATATGGAATAATGAGGTAGTGAAATTACAGGAGACAGGGTCATCATGTCTGCCTGGGAATAATTAGTCCTTGCCCTGAGTTGACCTGACCATACAGGCCTGTCAGAGGAGGATGCACCTGTTTCTCCATTCAACACTCAGTGTGAGGTTTAATCCAACTTTTAACTTCACATGTCTTAGCTGTCCTCGCTCATTAATCCAAAATCACTGGCCATGGTACGAATTGTTCCGTAATTCGTATTGGATTAAAACAGGTCTACGTTTGGAAAGCATTCGCTTTTTTTCTTCTCCTTTACAGATATGAAATGACAGTCTGTTTGGAGTGAATGTCATGTTTCCACTGTTATAAATCCCAAATTGTGAGGATATGATTTCTAAAATAAGCACTTAGCAATCAGGACTGTGGTTTCTGTTAAGTCAGGTGTCTGTCTTTCTGTCTGTCTGTCTGACTTTATTTTCTTTTAGAATATATTGCAGAGACAATTAACAGTTATTCCACAAAATCGAGTCGTACATGAGCTGATAGCCGATGAGGCGCGTAGCCCCGAGTTGTCTATAATCCATCTACGAGGAGATTGAGTGGAATAACTGTTTTATTCGATGCACATTCACTGGATTTTGAGAAACGGAGCATTTTTATTTTTTGCAAATTCGATAAATTAAAACTTCATACAAAACATCCGGCAAAATCATTTCCGCTTAGAATGTAAACAAACCGGCGAAAGGACAGGAGCAATTTGTGAAAAATGCAATAATAATAATAATTCTTGAAAAATTAAAAAAAAGTATGTTCTTACCATCAAAAATGTTTTTTCCATATTTTGTTGCTTTTTTTGTTTGTTTGTTTGGTTGGGTTTTTTTTTTTTGTATTTTGGGGGTTTTCTTCTTCTTCTTCTTCAGGCAGTTGGCAAACTAACTTAATTGTGCATTACTGACATCGACTGGGCTGGAGTTTGGAACAGGAGATATTGGAGGGAAAACCAAAAAAAATCTATATCCTTTTAGCTGTTTCTGTTTCTTTTAAATACTTGATAACAATTTGGGGGGTTTCTACTTTTTCTTCTTCTGCTTCTTCTTCTTCAGGGTTTTTTTGGGGGTTGGCAAACCAACTTAAAGGTGCAGTACCACCATCGACTGGGCTGGAGTGTGAAACAGGAGATACTGGGGCAGGGGGGACAAACAGGCTATTTTCTTTTATCTATTTCTGTTTCTTTTAAATACTTGATAACAATTTTTGGTGTTTTGTTTTCGAGTAGAGTCTTTATTTCCTCCTCCGTTGGTTCAGCAACACGTGCCACCATTTTGTTTTTTTCTACTTACGGTATATAAGCTGATATCCTAGTTGTAGTGTAGCCAATCAGAGCGCACGAATTCTCATATCCAGTGAATGTGGATAGAATAAAATGAAATAGCAGTACATGTCTGGATTGCATGTAGGAAAATGTGGTGTCGAAATATATACTCGAGACATCATCCTCCTCCAGCACACTGTGAGGAGGGGGGATTATTCAGAGTTCAGGCTTTCCAGTATTTATTAGCAGCTTGTCTGTGATTTTTATTCACCCTGTTGGAAGGCTGCAATTCAGATTTGTCTCATGTCACCTGTTATTTTTTATTTCTTAAATCACACTGATTTCATTTTATTTCTCTGGACTGGGGATAAACATTTCATATTTCAACCTGCCCAGAGTAATTTCTGTAACACGCTACTGTGTTCTTTTCACAAGCTTCTCTCTTTCCCTGTGAGTCTGTTTTTCTCAGCCTGAGAATCTCTATCATAGTTCGGTGGTTACTACGTGATGACAGGTGATCAGCCCAGTGCACTCACTTCTCCTGTGCCTCCAGTGGTATCGTCTCGTTATTAGGAGTGTTGTGTCTGTTTACCCTGGCCTGCGGGCTGTATTGGGTCCAGCGAGGCCTGAGCTCATGTATTTACCCTGGCGCTACCTGCCTCGCACTGAAAAACAGTGGCTGAGAAGGGGCATAACGTCAGGCACGGCAGCATATGGTTAGAGTTGCCAGGATAAATATCAAGTTTGTTTGGACAGCCAAGGGGGGGTTTCTTTTGCCCCCAGTCCACTGGTTTGCTTTAGATCCCCGGAGACATGCATGCCTTCCCTAGCACACACTTGGGGATTGATAAATTGGTGCAAATGTCTTCTAAAAGACAGTTTTATGTCAGTTCACTGGAACACGCTGAATTGAAAATTGATGAGCATACTCAAGGTTTGGGACGCACTGCTGCCAAAATATCTAAGACACGATGAGAGCGAGTGCCCGTTTTCCTGAATCTGGAAGCAGCTGAAGCTAAAAGTGACTTTTTTCACTTTTTTTCTGTTTCTGAGCACTGTAAGGATGTTGGCTTAAAGCACCACGTTGTATCTGTAGCAACGCCACCATTCCCACAGTGAGTAGCTGACTTTACACCTTAAAATCTCTCACTCAATTTATTATGTTGTAAAGATTTAGGAGGCTGCTGCCTTGATTTGTGAAATGAATCGATGAATAGATGATTTTTCTTGGCTCTGTTTTCTTACACTGTCAAAAGGAACAGATGGGGTTTTATTTAAAATGGGCATGTTTTATAATTGTCTGCAGATTTTAAGAAAAACAATCTAACCTTCTTCCTTGAAGAGATTGATTCGACATTGGATAATCAAAGTTTGTAAGTACAATAACGTTATGTTAAAGAGCCATATTCAGAGTAGTGAGTAGCCACAGGCTTGCGCACTACTCAGACACTTGAGACGTTGGCTCAAGTGAGGAGCGGTATGAAGTCCAGCAGCAGCACTGTCTGACAGTTTTATGTAAAGGCAATGCATACAGGTACTCAAACAGGTTTTCCTCCAGAATTGCCCTGTATTTAGTGGCATCCATCTTTCCTTCAGTCCTGGCCAGCTTTCCCATCCCTGCAGATGAAAAACATCCCCACAGCATGATGCTGCCACCACCATGCTTCATTGTAGGAATGGTGTTCTCAGAGTGATGGGTTTGTGCCACACATGGCGTTTCCCATGATGGCTAAAAAGATCAATTTTAGTCTCATTTGACCAGAGAATCAAATTTTAGTCTCATTTGACCAGAGAATCTTCTTCCGTGTGTTTGGGGAGTCTGCCACATGCTGTTGGGCAAACTCCA
>JAPFFA010000018.1:41207542-41217615 GCA_026153275.1 Sciades herzbergii
CAAATTTGTATCCCACAATGCCTTGCGCGAACAGGGAAAGCCCACCACGTGATGCATGACGTAGTATCTTGAATTGGATCATGGTGAATTTAGGGCCACGTGGCTCTAAACTCATTGTTTTCTTTTTAAAAAATTATAAAATTGGAAGTCTGTGTTTTGAATTTAGTAGCTTTCGGTCCACTAAACAAAAATAATTTGGTGCCAGGGAAAATTATTTTTATGACCTACACTTGAAAAATCTGAAATGCAGTCTTGCTTTTATGAACATTGGTACTTCCTCCATTTGCTTCTCTTTTCTGTATCTTTCAGCAGTCTGTAAAAAGAGAGAGAGCTCTGATTTCTTGGTAAATCTATTTGTACACAATCACACAACAGCTCTTTCACATTTTAGATGTTTTTTGTGTTATGGTGGCATTAGAGCTGCGTTACTTCCGCATACGGTGAAGTGCATTCCAGCTATTGTACATTAGTGTGCTTTCTGCTGTCTAAACAACACAATTACAGCTCAGACAAACTCCCCGATTACGCAGCCTGATAATAATAATCGCAATTCATTCCTTTATTTCATCAATTCGAATCATTATAAATTTATCATGATTTAGCATTGTATGATATATTGTTACATGCCTAGCAAATATACTGTACATTTATATTTGATTTTATTTGAACATTTTTAAATGTAAAAATAATGATATTTGGATGAAGTTTTGCTGAGATGGAAATCATTTTAAACATGTTAACCTCACAGGCAATATGGTAATGTAGTAATAGTAATGTTGATACTAAACTCCACTGTATCGACCCATTATGCATATAAATGAAGACTGTCCACTGAATGTTCAGTTTTTGATCCATATTAACATCTAATTCAGTAGCCGGATTCATATTAGAGAAAATCTTTGCACTGATGGACAGAATGGTTTTTTTTTCTCCAACACCAGAGCTTTCAGGTCTCACAGTATAACCCTGACACACTATTAATACACAACATCACCAGCTTAATGATGGCTTCTGTTCATAAGAGACTGCATGCTTGGCCTTTAGGGAGCAAAAACTTTTGCAAACCAAGCCAAGCACAGAGCAGGATCATTTCAGCTCTCCATAAATCCCAGAGGCGGCTGGGAAAGTTGTTCACGCAGATGTTTGTATACACTCAAAACAGTCACAAAACTTTACTGTTGTCCAGAATATTTTTTTTTTCCGAGCAATTAAACATGAGATCTGTTTACTAACGAATCACGCTGTCATCTTCAAACAAGTAGATATTTTAATTGTCTTGATCTTTAATTAACTCCAGTAAAATCGGTTCCACTGGGGAACAAATCAGAGGCTGCGTTTATACACAGTCAGTCCACATGAGTTCATTTAAAATGACATAAAAGCCCAAGTCCTGAAGTTCGTTTTACAAAGTTTTACTTCTGCAGTGCACTGAATGTCGAACTTAAACGTGTATGTTACTTGTCATTTGAACCCAAAGTGTGTATATGGAAAAGAACCCATTTACTGCCGCTGGGCTTCATTTATCAATCTTTTCGTAAAGCTGTGTGTAGGCATTAGCGTAAACTCAACCGAACTAAAAATGTAAAGTTCCTGAACTGCTGGTTTTCTGATGAATGACAATCACCTGTAATACCCATAAGCGAATAACGAGTTCAATTAAATAAATGTTTATTTACTCTTCATCCCAGACCTAGTGAACTAATATGAGGATGTGTTTCTGATCGAGACTCCAAAGCTCTTCTGTAAGTCGCTCTGGATAAGATGCGTTTGCTAAACACAGTGGATCGAAACTGAGATTTTCTTTAGTTACACTGAATATGCATCAACTTACACACTCAGGAGTACAAGCAGGATACAAAGGTACTGTATTTTCTTCAATACCAAGATTTACATAAACACCAAATTTCTGATGTAAATGCAAATGATCCAGGTTGATAAACGAGGCCCGGTGTTACTACAAGCAGAATTTTGTGAGTCTGTAGTAGTGTAAAATCATTTATATCCACACAGCTGGAAGAAAAGGGATGACTGCAAACCTCAGCCTGTAAAGATGAAAATATTGGGAGATATCCAGCATCAGACTATGTTATTAATAGCAGGGCTTTTACTAAAGTGCGGATACGCGGCGCTCCGCCACGCTGTGCGACGTCAGTGCCGTGCTGTCACTTGCACACCAAAAAAAATCAATTCCATAAATTGAACAATGCAGAGTACTTTCTGCACATAAATATCTCCTATTCCCCTCTGAAAATGAGTAATAACTATAGAAATAGGAAGATATTGTAATATATAGGTTTAGACTATACTGGTACTCAACCCAGAAGTGAAAATAAAGGGTTTCGCTGCATGCACTGACTGCCATTCGCAACCATGCATAAAACCACATTCTCAGCACTGGTCACTAGATGGCACCGTTGCGTGATTTGGCCTCGATTCTGTTACTGGCATCCTGGAACTGGAAAATGAAGAGGCTACATTGCTACGAAGTGTTTTCATTTCAAATCTAATTTTGCCCTTTAAATTTTGCCCCTTGCGTATTTGACAAGGTAAAAAAACAGCAAATTTAATAATGTTGAATTGTGCCTAAATCAGCCTTAGATGCCACCAGAATGCACCATTTGAAGTCTCTAATTTCAAAATTTTCCAGAGGAGCATGTCCCCAGAGCCCCATAGAAGCCTTTGGGGCCCTCTGGGCCGGGCCGGCCCTTACAGGCTGGACTCTGCATCAGTAGCATCAGTCTAATATTTTTTTTGGGGGGGGGGGAATCCCTGAACAGGGCTGTCTTGAGTAACACTTTTGGCCTGCAAGTAGTAAAAGCTTTGTCCTGGACTGGGGGGAGGTTGGAAATGGCTGAGCTTGAGGAACAGGTGATAGTCAGGCGATTTACAAATGGCATAAAGTAGACAAGACAAATAGACAGAACAAGGAAACCAAAAACAGGATCAAAACCAGAAAAGACAAAATACAAGTTTTGGTAATGACTGGTCCAGGAAACAGAGCGTGCACTTCTTAAAGACCATCAGAAACACAAGGGCTTACAGAGACAAACTAATCAAGGGGGAAACTGAAATATGTGATGGCGATCATGACGCAACAGGAAGCAAATGGCAGGACATATCCAGAGACAAGACAGAACCATTACATTACATGGCATTTAGCAGATGATCTTATCCAGAGCGACGTACAACGAGTGCAAAAATCAGGTACACGAAGTGCTGAACTTCTAGGCAAGAAAGTTCCAGTGCCAACTGAACAAGTGACAGAAGAATACTAAGTGTAATATTCTGTTGAAGTACCAACACTCAGCAGTAGGCTAGACAGTACAGACATATACCTAGACAGTAGGCTAGACATTATGCAGCCTGGGTTGGTCTAGACCGAAACGCAGTTACATAGTGGGTGGGGAAGAAGGGGAGAGGTACAGCCTGAAGAGGTGAGTCTTTAGTCTGTACTTGAAGGTGGTCAGGGAGTCAGTAATCCTGACCTCAATGGGAAGATCATTCCACCAATGGGGAGCCAGAACAGATAGCAGTCTTGAGTGGGCTGGGCAGGAGCGGCGAGGAGGAGGAGCCAGATGACCAGTAGTAGCGGATGCATGGTCACCATTTTCAGAATGATGATAAAGTCATCCATGCTGTTGAGTAGGATCTGGAGGATTAAGATGTGACCTTCGGTGAAGGGATAGAGAAGCTTGAACATCAGTGGACCCAGTGCTTTGAAGTTAAAGGAGACTGTGTTGAAAAGTAATGCACAGGGTTCTCTAGAAAATCTGAAGTAACCAGCTAAAAAAAAGTAGTAGGCATCTCTGGAATTTGCAGTGGTGAAGGTACCATAATGCCAGGGGGTGTGGGGACATGTCCCCTAAGAAAACTTTGAAATTTACATGCCTTCTGGTTGCTTCTGGTGCATTCTCAGCTAATGAATTACTCATCATTTCCCTGTAAAATACTTGCAAAATATGTATGAAATTTCCCTCCACATGTGTGTGTGCGTGCTTGGCTTTCTCAGTTACCCTCCGTAGTACGCTGCCTGGCTCTGTAACATAACTACATACGCTACAGTGTGGTCACGTGGTCCAGCTCAGCCAATCAGAGCATGAGAATCGATCAACAAATATGGCATCTCTTCCGGTTATGACCTGAATCGAAGACAATTTTGTGGTGAAATAATTAGATTTGCAGCAAATTATGGGCAGTGGAGACAATACAAATCACTTGAACATTGAAAGGCAAGTTTTTATTTTTTCTGGGATCGAGTAGCCGGCGCAGACCATCTGTGTAGGCGGAGGAAACTGCCAGTCACCGGCACATGTGGACACCTCTGAATGCAAGAACAATCTTTCTGCTATGACGTGTTCTGGATGAGGGAAGCTGAGAACTTTTTGAAGTACCCTCCTACCAAAATTTGATATATTGGGATTTTTACTTACGTTGGAATGTTAGAATATTTTCCATTCAACATGTCGTAGATTTCCTCATATTAAGTCACGAACAATACTTTAAATAACAAAACTGACAACTTTTTTTCTCATCCAGGTTTGTTTTGCTCACTTGAGCCCCATTTTATGACCTGGTAAGTCAAGAGACGAGAAAACATTTGACGTCAGTTCACTTTCTGAAAACTGTGACGCTTTTAAGTTTGGAAGCTCCATGACAATGATGGGGGAAAAAAGAATCAAAGGTGATTTTTCTTTGTGAAAGTAGCATCATAATCAGTTTATAATCCTACTGATATCTTGATTTGAAAAAAAAAGTGCTTATACTTGTGTACACACAGGGCAGTTTTCACACTTGGTGGGTTTTTTTTTTTCTGCACGTGAACCTATGGGAAGGTGGGTGGACTGCGGTCAGCTCCCATAGGATTACACGATTACGCTCATATCCAGTGCTGGTTAGTTGTAGGCGTGTTTGTGGGCAGAGATTGATTTTTGGCAAAAAAAATGTGTTTTGTTCTGTAACCCGATCCACCAAACAGGCTCACTGTAAGCTGTTCTTATTGATTTTTAGTGCTGGATCATAGAGCTGGTCATTAGCTTCCCCTCCATCTTCCTGAATGTTGTCGTGAGTGACTGTAGCTCCGCCCACAATGTTTACTGTTGGAGTGTGTCCAGTCAAACTCAGTGAACTTCGCCAGACATCAGAATGCAATTTTTACACATTGTCAATCCGCATTGTTTTCATTGAAAAGAAACTTATTCCTTTCATAAGTTTTGACCCCCGTGATCTTTTCCACAAATAGTAGTGTTATGACTTTCAACTGAAATGGACTCAACTGGAATTATATCGTATATCATGAATGACTACAAAATGGTGGAAATAACAGGGGCACTAATATAATTTGCAAAATTATTCACAAATATAAAATTTAGAAGTTATGAGTGTGGTAAGTATTCACCCCTGGGAAGAAGCCATACACCAAAAGTCAGTGACTGGGCAAAGAGAGAAGCAACTTTTTCTTCTTTCAGCTACTCCGATATGTTCAGGGTCACCACAGTGGATCCATTACAGATATCTGATTTGGCATAGGTTTTACACCAGATGCCCTTCTTGACGCAACCCTCCCCAGCCTATCCAGGCTTGGAACCAAAGAGAGAAGCAACCAAGAGGCAAATTGTGACTTTAAAGGAGCTGGAGAAATTTACAAAGCTGTTCACAGGAGAACCAAACCATGGACACTGCAGAATGCTGAGATTTATGGAAGAGTGGCGAGCTGGAGGAATTCCTATTTGGACTTGGCAGAAAGACAAGTTGGAGACTCTCTGTAAACATCTAGAATAATGTTCCGTGGTCTTAGGAGGCGAAAATTTAACCTTTTGGTTTTGGAATAAAGCACTGTTTGGTGAAAACCCAACTCTGCTGATCAGTGTGAGAATAATATACTCACTGTGAAGCATGGTGGTGGGAGCATCATGTGAAGAGTCAGCCCTGGCGTCTTGATTGCTCATGGGTTTGATTTTTGGTGGATGTCCTTTTCTAGCGCTATATTCATTTTTAGATTTGTTGTCACTCTGCTGGATGATCAAAGTTTGAGTTGTTGTTGTTGTTGTTTTTCAGTAATCAAACCCTAACTGATACCTTCCCAGAACTTTTGATTTAGTGCCTTAGTCTTGATGTTTCTTAAGGTACAATGTGTTCTCTAACAAATTCTGAGTTCTACCAGGAACAGGTATATTAATATTGAAATTACATAACGCTTTAATTGCCCATAGGTTGACTTAATTGAACTAATTACATCATCTGATGGCGATTCATTGCAACTAAACTAACGTAGGGCATTAAAAGAAATATCTCACAAATAAACAAATTTAGTTAAAAGTCAGTCTTTGTGTCTGTTCTTTATAAAAAAGCTGCATGTTAAATTTGTTCTAAATGATATAGCCAGTAAAGTGATGAAAATGGACAGGACTATTTTTTGTCAGGGAGGCCACCATAACTCCATCAAGTGTGACGTCATTTTCCGCAAGCACAGCGGAGGTGTACGAGTGCATGCTATACTAGACTATAGTATAATATTATAGTCTAGCGTATTATGGTCTCAGTCAATTTGTTTGCATTTCTCCACAAAAATTATGGCAATAAAGAATTAGAAAAGGAATCATATATAAAATTTCCCTGCTTATCTTCCATCTATTTGATGCGCGACACGGTGTGCTGTCGGTGTTTTGTGGTGAAACAAAGTTGAGATTGCGTCTGGCTTCAGTTGTTGTTTCTGCCTCATGTCTCGCTTCTTCCCAGTGATTTTTTTTTCATACAAGTCCTCCACAAAACATTTTTCTGTATTTAATTAAAAAAATAAAAAAACACTACCCAATTTGCTGCTGTTTCCAGGAGTAAATTTTTCTTGCTTTACTCAATGAAGCCTCTCCAACAAACGTCTCAGATCCAGGACGGAATGAGGAAGGTGTGCGGAATCCTACATCGCACAGAGCCACCCTCGTTTTCGTCTCCTAATACATCCATATATCTGGCTAATCCAGTACGGCCACGCCCAGGGAAATGACCCAACGGACTGGTGTTACAACTTTAACATGTTTTTTTTTTTTTAAGCTAAAGTCCACTTTTTTTCCATCTAGAACATCTTGTATGAATGTACAATGATGACATTTCATAATGCTGTAATTTCAAAATTTCCTGATTAATCGCTTTAAGGAGATAAATACTTATGCTATACATGTTTAAATGTAACTCCTGCAGCATTGCCAGCCAAAATTAAAAGACACATTATTTGATGTACAGTACGTCTAAAATGCACCTGAGTGTCATCATACTGAGTGATAAGAGGGGGATGTAATGTGTGACAAAATAACAGATTTATGTTAAAAGCACAACTTCTGACAGAATGAATGGAGTAAAATAAATGTAGCGTATAAATATTTAAAGCAGGGTGAGGTCAGGGGCTAAATCACAGATTAGAGGGAAGTGGAGGGAAGGGTTAATTGCACGTGCTGAAAAGTTCAATTAGGAGCGCACTTAACATGGATAAATACGGCCTTTTTTAATTATTCAAAATTTCTTTTACCCGGTGGAATAAAAGCCCTGGCTTGTTTGCCGTGTTTTTATATAACAGAAGAAGACATGAAGGGGAAAAAAAGAGCCTCTCGAGTGAGAAGAAAAAAGCTATTAGGGAATATTTGACTGGGTAAAAGGGGGGAAGTGAGGGAGCTGTCTGGCTTTGGCGAGTGCAGAGAGGCACTCTGCATCCTGAAAATCGTTCTATCGCCTGCAGAGCTTTTGTACTCGGGCAGCTTGGCAGTTGTTTTGGTGACTGTGATAACACACAAAACACCGACAGCCGTCATCAAACGATCACAACGGCTGTTTGAGTTAGCGCAGCTCAAAACAACATCAATACGAAATGTACAATTAGTCTCATTTTGGTGTTACATCAGTACAAGTCACCTCTCATGGCTCTTATTGTTTTGTTGTTTATTAAAGCTGTACTCCCTTTCAGATTTTTCAAGTGTAGGTCATTAAAAGAATTTTCCCGACACCCAATTATTTTTGTTTAGTGACTGAAAGCTACTGAATTCAAATCACAGACTTTCAATTTTATTAGTTTTTTTTAATAGAATAATTAATAAATTTAAACATCATGCGGCCCTAAATTCTCCGCTATTTTTTCCTGCTTCACTATGACCCAATTCAAGATACTATGTCATGCATCACGTGGTGGGCTTTCCCCGTTCACGCAAGGCATTGTGGGATACAAATTTGAAACCGGAGAGAAAAATGGAGGACGTTGAATGTGCGAATGAAACGTGAAAGAGCGACTACAGTAACAGAAAGCGAGAAGAAAAGATGTTATGTTATATACAGCGCGTCATGGCGGCGCGGCCTGTGTCTGCGGCGGCCTCTCCTAGCAGTATGGCAGTACCGGCGTCTGCGTCTGTGTCTTTGTGTACGACTAGAATAGTGTATGATCGCAAATTTCTACTAGACATCAGAGTTAAACACTCTCATCCTGCTGATAATCACTGGTTGGAAGTAGTATGTGGAATGGGATTACAACGCATCACTGGCCCAATACCACCGACCACCCCACCGGGAGACAAATCAGAGAAGAGCCAAATTCAGAAGCGGTGCGACAGGACGAGGAAACAGGGGAAACGAGGGGGAGTACATGCTAGACTCGCGGGCAATCCATACAGGCCAGCGGTTCCGACAATCATGCTAGCTAATGTACGCTCACTCGCTAATAAGATGGATTACATCAGACTCTGGAGAACTTCACAGCGCAGCGTGAGAGACTGTTGCGTTTTGGTACTCACTGAGACGTGGCTCAATGACAACATTCCTGACGCTGCGGTTCAGCTAGAAGGGCTAACTCTCTACCGAGCGGACAGGACTGCTGCCTCCAGTAAACTGAGGGGAGGAGGCCTGGCGCTGTACATAAACGATATGTGGTGCCAGGACGCTAAAGTGGTCTCCACGCATTGCTCACCGAACATCGAGTACATGACTGTGAAGTGCCGTCCTTTCTACTCGCCACGGGAGTTGTCAGCAGTTGTTCTCGTGGCAACTTATGTTGCACCGAGTGCTAATGTAAAGGAAGCTATGAATGAGCGATACCACAACATCAGCAAGCTCCAGACAGTCTATCCTGACTCCCTCATTGCTGTTGCCGGCGACTTCAACCAAGCAAGTCTTAAAGGTGTGTTACCAAAGTTCTATCAGCATGTGGAATGTGTAACCAGGGAGAACAACACATTAGACCATGTGTACACAAACATTAAGAATTGCTACAAAGCAGTGGTACTCCCCCACATCGACAACTCTGACCACCTAGTGGTCATGCTTACTCCTGCATACAGGCCAAAGGTTAAACAGAATAAACCTGTGGTAAGAGAAGTCAGAGTGTGGCCTGCAGAGGCAATACCTGCTCTGCAGGACTGTTTTGAGAGCACACAGTGGGAGATATTCAGGGAGGCAGCAACAAAGGATGACATAGTTGACTTACAAGAATACACAGACTCTGTAATTGGCTACATAAATAAATGTACAGATGATGCCACAGAAATGAAACTCATCAGGCAGCATGTTAACCAAAAACCTTGGTTGACTGGCAACATTTGCTCACTACTGTGGTCCCAAAACGCTGCCTACAAGTCTGGGGATGAAACTGCATATAGACAGGCAAAACAAAATCTGTCCTGGGGCATAAGGGAGGCAAAGAGGCTGTTTGGGCAGAGGCTCAGCAGTCACTTCACGGACAATAAGGACGTACAACGTTTGTGGCAAGGGTTTAATACAATCACTGACTACCACCCTACGCCCCCACAAATTGATCATGATGACCCATCACTACCGGACAGACTTAACAATTTCTATGCACGCTTTGAGGTGAACAGCAGTAATTCACAGAACTACCAGCTACCAACTGTCAATGAGCAAGCACTCCAGATGACAGCTACCCAGGTAGAAAAGGTCTTCGCCTGCGTTAACCCATGCAAGGCAGCAGGGCCTGATAACATGTCTGGGCGGGTGGTGAAGGGATGAGCTGAGCAGCTTAAAGATGTCTTTACAGACATTTTTAACATTTCCCTGAGCCAAGGGGTTGTACCCACCTGCCTCAA
>JAPFFA010000018.1:41388820-41398820 GCA_026153275.1 Sciades herzbergii
TTGGGTCATGGTGAAGCAGGAAAAAATAGCGGAGAATTTAGGGCCACATGGCCCTAAATTCATTAATTGTTCTATTTTAAAAAACTAATAAAATTGGAAGTCTGTGATTCGAATTCAGTAGCTTTCGGTCATTAAACAAAAATAACTGGGAGAATTCTTTTTATGATCTACACTTGAAAAATCTGAAAGGCAGTATACCTTTAATCTGTACCAATAATAAAACAAATACAAAATATAATGAGGTACAGTATGTATGTAATGATATGTCGTGCGATAAAAATCGTGAAACAAATTTATGATGATTTAAAATATGAAATATTAAGTAAAATATGAATCAAATCGTGATTATTAGTATCAAGCTGCATAATTTCTTAGTTTTTCCGAGCTGTAATTGTGTTGTTTAGACAGCAGAGGGAGCAATAACGTACAATAGCGGGAATACACATGACTTCACTGTAGACGAAAGTAACACAGCTCTAATGCCACAAAAACACACAATAAACAGCTCTAAAATGTGAAAGAATCGTTGTGTGATTGTGTATAAATAGGTTTAACAAGAAATTACAGCTGTGTTTTCCCAGACTGCTGAAAGATAAAGAAAAGAGAAGCAAACAGAGGGAGTACAAATGTTTATAAAAGTCATCGTCCCTCCTCCAGGGTCATAACAAATGACCAAGGGTCCTTCCTGGGTGTCAATTTTTTTCTCAACGATCATGTTTCAAGCACTCTTCTCAGTATCCTTGCTGTTCCAAGCAGTGTTGTCTTCTGTAACGTCGATGTTAAGATTTTTATTCCAAGCTTTTCTACACATTTGCTGAAATCAACCGTTACACAAGCAAGGGCACCAAATACCACTGGGATGACCATTACCTCTTTTATCTACCAAAGTCTTGCTATTTCTCTCCTGAAATCTTGATATTTCTCTATTTTCTTAATATCCTTCTCATGGACCCTGGAATCACCTGAGATTGTGATATCAATAATCTTGCACACTTTTTTGCCCTTCTTTTCAATTACCTCAAGGTCTGGCCTTCTGGTTTCTATCACATAGTCGCAGTGCATATTTACATCCCATCATATATCAGCATCTTCATTTTCCAAAACACTCTCTGGCTCATGTCTATATTTATACCATATTTCCTTTCTTTCCAACTTGTATTTGCCACAAAGTTTCCAATAATTATTAGCTCATCCGGCCGACAGGTGATGAGTTTATGCCACCATGTGTTGTTGTCCGTCGTCCATCTGGCGGCGGCCACATTTCACAAAAATCGTTTCTTCTCTCGCAATTTTTCACCTATTTTTATTCTTTTTGGCAGGAAGGTAGGTCTGCCTGGGGTGCATATAGCTCCTACCCAAATTTCCATAATTGCATTTAATAATGAAGATATGGAGTAATCAATCAATCAATCTCTAACGAGCAGTTTCCACACAAATCACTTCTCCCTCAATTCTTCATTGATTTTGATTCTTCCTGGCATGAAGGTTGGGGTACCTAGGGTGCATATAACTTCTACCCAGATTTGCTTCATTACAATTATTAATTAAGTTATGGACTAATTTATCCTTAATGAGCAGTTCAACAAAAATTGTTTCTTCTCGGTCAATTCCTTGCCATTTTGGATTCTTCCTGGTAAATAGGTCGGGATTCCTAGGGTGGATATCACTTCTATATATAGTTTGTATATAGCTCGCAACATTTATTGCACAAGGTGGTCCACTTTAGATCGTTTCTTCTGGACTAGACGGAGCCGGAGTGAGCTACGCCATCATTGATGGTATTATTATTATTATTAAACCATTCGGATTGAGCTTTATTGCAAGGTGCCTCACTGCAATGGTATAAAATGATTGCCCTTACACACACGAACACACTCATTTAAAAGCAATACCATTTGTGATTGCTATTTTTGTGTTGTGAGTGTTTTAAGTACCCGGTACCGCTGTGTCCCTCTTGAATAGTAAGCCCTGCAAACTGAAAAGCTGTGCTTTCCATTCACCAGCTCTATCAGTCAAACCACACAACAAATTACAGTTCTGACTTTTGCCCTTTTTGTGCAATTCGTCCATTATATGACCAAAAGTTTGTGGACACCTGATCTGATCATCACACTCATGCGTCCCTGTTCAACATCTCATTCCAGATTTATTCCTCTTTCCTGTTAAAATAAGCCCCATGCTTCAGGGAGGGTTTTTCATTCGATTTTAGGGCGTGGCTGTGAGAATTTCTGTTCAATCAGTTCACCTACAAGAGCTTTAGTGAGATCAGACACTGATGTTCAGATGCTGAGGTTGAGGTGGCTCCAGTTCCAGTTCATCCCAGACGTGTTCAGTGGGGTTGAGTTCAGTCAGGGCTGTGTGCAGGACACTCGAGTTGTTCCACTCCAACCTTCACACACCATGTCTTCATGGAGATCACTTTGTACACAGAGGCATCGTCATGCTGGAACAGGAACAGGTTTGAGCCTCCTTAGTTCTACTGAAGGGAAATCGTCATGCTCCAGTATACAAAGACATTCTGCCCAATTGTGTGGCAACATTTTGGGGAAGAACTACATATATGTGTGATGATCAGGTGTCCACATACTTTTGGCTACACAGTGTACTTTGATTAGATGGTGCTTTTTTTTGACAAATTGAAGATTGTCACAGTATTTTTGTTTGAAGCCATAAACTTTTCACATGATCAAAAATATCAGAACAAATGTTTGACAGGTGTTTTTCGTTGCCCAGGTTTGCCCTGTTAAATTGATTGTTTAAACATTTAATAGCTCCTGAATGTCTGCGCTTGTTCTGAGCCCTGGATTTCACAGACGAAGACTGCATTTGTTGTTACACTGCTGTCTGGTTCTTCTCGAGGCTTCTTCCTTGTGTCGTCTGAGGGAGATTTTCTTTGGCACCGTCGCCACAGGCTTGCTCATCAGGAATAAATAAATTTACTAGGGATAAAATTAGCTCATGTTTAAAGTCTTTAATTTTCTTTTAAGCTGTTTTGCGATAATGTCTGTTGTTAAAAGTGCAATAGAAATAAACTTGACTTAAAAGATAAACCCATATAAAGACCAGAGAGATGTCCACGGGAGAAAAGTAAGCTGATGAAAATCTCTGATGTCCTTTTCAGGTTTCACGTTTATAAATTCTCTAGGATTGCTTCATAAAAGATTTTGAAGTTAATGAATCTGAAGGTTATATGTAGGTACTAGTGAAACTACTTGTAGATATGAATGTACAC
Source organism: Sciades herzbergii (assembly GCA_026153275.1). Lineage (NCBI taxonomy): Eukaryota > Metazoa > Chordata > Actinopteri > Siluriformes > Ariidae > Sciades > Sciades herzbergii. Next base: position 41,392,053 of record JAPFFA010000018.1, read on the forward strand.
TGAAGTACATTAGTTCCAAGGACATTTTTTAGATGACCAAAAAAAATTGTTTTTGAAATGATAACATAAACTAAGGCCATATGTTTGCTCTAAAGAGAGCACCGGAGTTCATTTCCACTTTTTTTTTTAGTAAATCAGCTGCTAAATTATCACTAAAACAGCTGTAAATGCTTCTCATCATAAACGCCAAACAGCTGTTTGTTCAGTTTGATAAAGAATCTCCTCTATTGACTTTCACTTAAGTGCTTCAGCCTGTGGTTTGTCTTTAGCATCCCCAGGAGCAGCGCATTTTAAAACCATCGACTCGTCTCTTCACCTGAGGGAGAGCCCCCTGACTGAGAGAAGACAAAACAGAACGCCACTCCTTTGGTCACGACACATTGTCTGGCGCTGGGTAAATATTTGTGAAAGTGCAAAAAGAGCTGGGAATCACATTTTAGTGTCCAAGTGAAAAGAAATGAACAGGTTCCTGAGTTCAGTGCAAAATGAAGGGAAAAACGTGTTAAAGTCAACTCTGACTGAGCAATTCATGAATCACCGAGAAGTGAGAGACGAGCGAAGAGGCAAGCACAAGTCATTACAGAAGATGGATCGATGGTGAAGGTAAACCTGAGAGCCGAATAGCAGAGATACTGCTGCTAAAGTGTGTGTGTGTGTGGTACAAAACAATCACAAAAGATTCACCTTGAGTAATGAATACAGGTCCAGTGTCAAAACTTCCCTTTTGGAAAACTCACCTGTATTTTGCACAGGATTGTGTGAATAATTGTGTGATGTCGTTATGCGCTGAAATTACACAAAAGTAAATATATGAATGTTCAGGTGAACAATGTAGAATCACATGTGACGATAAATGAATTGTGTATGTGAGGGGGAATCACATGACGAATAATGAAGAATAAAATCACGTAAAAATAAAACAAAAAAATCAAAGATACAAATGAAATTTTTTAAAAATCACGTAAAAACGAAGCAAAAAAATCACATATAAAAATGAAACAAAAAAGCAAATGTGAAAATAGATGTGAAAAATTAATTGTGGAAAAAAATCACATGAAAATGAATAATGTGGGGAAAATCACATGTAAAAATGAAGCAAAAAAATCACAGGTACAAAAGAATTTTTTTTAAAAATCACATGTGAAAATGAAACTAAAATAAGGTGAAAAATGAATCAGTAAAAAAAAATCATGTAAAATTGAAACAAAAAATTACATGCAAAAATGAAACAAAAAAATCACATGTAAAAATGAAAAAAATCAAATGCAAAAAAAGAATCATGAAAATTAAATCACATAAATGAATAATGTGGGGGAAAAAATCACGTAAAAATGAAATAAAAAATCACAGGTATAAAAGGCATTTTTAAAAATCACATGAAAATGAAACAAAAACTTACATGTGAATATTAAACAAAAATGTAAAAATGAAAAAAGTGAAAAATTAGTCATAAAAAATCACATGTAAAATTGAAAATTACATGTAAAAAGTAAAAATGTGAAAACAGATGTGAAAAATGAATCATGGAAAAAAATCACATGAAAATGAATAATGTGGGTAAAAAAATAAAGTAAAAATGAAGCAAAAAACAAATGAAAAAAATGAATTGTTTGAAAAATGCACGCAAAAAAATCATGAAAAAAAATCACACATGAAAAATTTAATTATGTGAAAAATGTACACTAAAAAAAATCATCATGTAAAAATAAGTGAATGGTGTGAAAACAGTCACGTGTAAAAATGATATGAAGATAAATGGACCATGGGAAATTATTCTGATGTCAGGGACAACCCTATTTTTCTTACATGAAACAAAAACAGATTTCCGTGTGCATGGAAGCCAGATGTTTGTGCTGTTTATTCCTCTGTCACCACCCCAACACGCTGCTAATATCATTGCTAGTATCCATGTCTCCTCCTCACACGAAGTTACTTATAGCCACATTTCCTTCAGCAGGCTGGAAATGCTAATAACGAGCGGGAGATTAGCGCTCGGGAAGGTTTGAAGTGTGAGGTCTGCTCATGTACAAACATGATGAAAGACCGTCTTCAGGATGGAGATGAGAAACAAAGCCCAAGCACCAGACTGCCACTGCTAATCATAAAAAATGATGTTAGGTTCAAAAGTACGAGGTGCTATGAGCTAACACATGGCAGCTTGACAAACGTGTGTGTGTGTGTGTGTGTGTGTGTGTGCAAACTTAGAAAGAATCCTGTTTATACTCAGACATAAAATAAGAAGGTGGTAAACAACAACAGCTGAAAAGGTTATGCAAATTGAAGACGCTGTTTTTCATGGCAGGAACCTTTTCAGGAACTTGAGATATGTTACCAGCACAAGAAACAGGGTGGATTTTAATTCCTGCTCCAGAGTCAATACTTATTCTGTAGACTACAAACTACTGTGGCCTGCAATCCACAATTGAACTGCATTCAGTACTTCCTCAGAAGATTCCAGAACCTAGAACATGCTTTACAGAGCTCCATAAAGAGTTCTCGAACTCTCTTACTTTACCAAATAGTTCCGGAAACCTCCAACATGCAATACAGAATTCCGTAAAGACTCCTGGAAAAGCTGTATGTCCTGAAAACTTTCCGGAAACCTACAACATGTTCTACGGCATTCCATATAGAGTTCCAGAATGTATAACAGAGTTCCATAAAAAGTTCTGGAAAGAGTTACTTTCTGAAAATTTCTGGAAGCTTTAACCTGCTATCCAGAGTTCCATAAACAGTTCCACAATTCTTTACTTCCTTAAAAGAGATCATATATAATACACAACATGCTATACAGTATTCCATAAAGATTTCCAGATCTCTGTACTTCCTTAGAAGATTCTGGAACCTAGAACATGCCATTCAGAGTTCCATAGAGAGTTTTGGAACTTGTCCTGAACCCTCAACTGTTCCAGAAAGATTTCTGAACCTGTAACATATTTTACAGTGTTCTCCAAATAATTACTCTCTCGAATAAACTATCTCAAAATATTCTGAAATTCTGAACATGCTATGCACAATTCTGTAAAAAGTTGCTCTTGAATTGATCTCAACCCCTCAAAGTCTTCATCTTGACTTGATCTCAACCTCTCAAAGTCTTGGTCTTGACTCGGTCTCGCCCTGCCTTGGTCTTGCGCTTGACTTGATCTCAACCCCTCAAAGTCTTGCTCTTGACTTGATCTCAACCTGCCTTGGGCTTGCACTTGACTTGATTTCAACCCCTCAAAGTCTTGGAATTGACTTGATCTCAACCCCTCAAAGTATTGGTCTTGACTCGGTCTTGCCCTGCCTTGGTCTTGCTCTTGACTTGATCTCAACCCCTCAAAGTCTTGGTCCTGACTTGGTCTCAACCCCTCAAAGTCTTGGTCCTGACTTGGTCTTACCCTGCCTTGGTCTTGCTCTTGACTTGATCTCAACCCCTTAAAGTATTGGTCTTGACATGATCTCAACCCCTCAAAGTCTTGGTCTTGACTCGGTCTCGCCCTGCCTTGGTCTTGCTCTTGACTTGATCTCAACCCCTCAAAGTCTTGGTCATGACTTGATCTCAACCCCTTAAAGTCTTGGCCTTCTTTCGGTCTCAATACACTCTGGCCTTGGTCATGACTTGGTCTCGGTTTAGTTGCTCTTGACTACAACACTACTTGTAGATGATTAGATGAATATAATTTGGGAAAAATCTGTGGTCCAGTATAAGTGATGGTCCAAGTTCAGAGGCTGTCAAATGTGTAGATCAACTTTACTTCTTATTTCTAGTTATATTTCACACACACAACTTGTTTTTATTGAGGTAATGGATGTATTGCATTTTGGGGGAAAATGTGTCATGGGTATATTGCATTTTGGAAAAAGATCAGTTTGTTTTATGAAATTTTAAAAATCAAAATCTGGATTTGCATTTTTAATGTTATTACAACCTCATAGTGTTATATCAAAGTTTCAAACAGAAAATAGTGGTTTTAAATAGTTCAGAGAAGGCCCAAACATATCAGCACTTCAAATGTTATATTTAATTTCTTTCATTCTTTAATTTATATCATAATTTCATTAGAATTATTCTCTCCTAGTTTTAATTTGGCCTCATTTTCTATCAAATGTGCTTCAGAAATTAAAGGGTTACTGTCCTGAAAATATTAAAATTGAGTTATCCAGTGAGATTGTTTTGTTTGTTGTCTCTAGACTGAGAAGAGTTTAGAGCTGCTCACTCATTGGTTAGGACTTCATTTCTGGGACAGAAGGCCATGGCAGTGTATGTTTATGTAGGAAGTGACAGATGACTGTTTAACCAATCAGATTTTGATTTATAGTGGGAGGGACCAAAAATTTATCGCCCTTGGCCTTCTCAAAGGCCAACGCGAGCTTAACCGCGAGTCGGTGCCATCAGCGCGGCAGTGACGTCAACTTCCAGCTGGTGTAGTGTTCATCAGTAGTGTTAGCGAATGCTAATAAAGCAGTCAAGCCAGTGCTATCGAGAGCAAGTAGCACAGGCTAATGACCGAGAAACTAAGATTTCTGTCTCCAGACTCTTCTTCCACGCTGCACGCTCGCTACAGTATTTTCACTCAGACTTAAGTATTCATTTCACTGTGTAATTTACTGAGTTACTTTTAAAATCAACATCGACAGCTACACACAACGGAGTGACCTGGTAGCCTGCTGCTAACCCCTTACAAAATCCTTTGCCCTGCTGCTTTTTTGGTGTCTGGCTAAGTTTTGGCTGAGCTCAAGTCCCAGCTCTAATAGTAACAGTTCACCACTGATGTACAGTATCATCACATGTACAGCACTGTTAAATCTTTTTCTTTGTATATCACAGCCTGCTATGATAGCAGAGTCAGAGTACAGGGTCAGACTATAAACCACGCACCAGAGCTGAATGTGGATGTGAGACATCATATGATCTCCACCCACCCTGTTCAGCTTTGGTGAAAAGCTCTGAATCACAAGAAACCACCAAAGCGACTGTGCATTTGCTTTTTCTGCTTTGTTGACCAAAGACCTTTGGAGGAGCATCCATATCCAGAGAAGTGTTTGGCTTCTGATGCTGCGGTGAAATCTCCAAGGCAGCGTCTTGTCAGAAGAATATCATCACTACAGTAACTGTAGAGTCTGAATGAGGTTAAATGTTACTGAGATTCGACGGTTGTTTGAAAGCCTGCCCTGGTGGACTTGAGTACAGTGAGTTATCACAGTTAATTAACACTTTCTTAACAAATTCCATCCTGTGTGCTTACGTCTCAAAATGAAGCCTCTTGATTGAGGTTTGTTCATCCGTCTTTTGTGAGTTCTAGAAATTTTGTACGTCCCAGTTTTGATGCGTGCTCGTGTTTCCTCGTTTATGACTATGGATTTCTTTTCAATTACGTGACCTTTGCCTGGAATATGGATGTGCTTTTCCAATAAAGAGTCTGAATCCACAGCAGGGGTCAATACACAGACAGACAAATACACTAAAACTTAATCCGTATTCGTTAACCAGGATTAGAGGCGAGAGCGATAAACAGGAAATTCTATAACACCAGAGACGAGAAATCAAGACTTGGAGGAAAACAAGGCTCACTGTTAGTCCCTGAGATAAGATGCTGCACCAAACAAACAACAACAGGGTAATAATCACACAAACTAATAATGAGAGGAGATGGAAACTTTAAAACACACACACAGAGAAGAATATACCGTTCATAGCCATGGAAACCGTGATATGGCCCAAGATGGCAAGATTGTGACACAGAACTGGGCCACTTTGCCAGTCATGTCTTTGATATACAACATCTTTAGTTCAAAATTGTCAGTCAATTCTGAAGAACTTGTGCTTGACCAATCAGTGATGATCAGTAGAACAAGCTCCACCCCTGAACTCAAACAATTCCTGGAACTCAAATCAGCCCTGTGTAGAGTTCCTGAAATGGTTTTAGTTTTCTAGCTCCTTAAAACATAAGGACCAGAGGAACTTTTTCATAGTTCTTAGAACTCTTGGAGGAAGATCCCCCTTGTCTGTGTGTCCGCACTGCTGGAATGGAGGACAATCGTTGGTCTTAGAACGCCATTTTGAGGAGCTTTTTTAGTTCCTACTTCAGGAAAGGTTCTCTCCCAGGGCAAGAAGAACGATGAGTGATGCAAGTGTATGGTGACTAGTGAAACACGAGCCAATGCAGCACCAGCAATTGCCATTTTTAAAAATCTGTTTAAAATGTTAGCCGTGTAAACAACAGCTCTTAGCATTAGGGTTAAAAAATGAAGAAAAAAAAGACACAGATAAACGGACCGACTCTGACATCCAAGTTTTATTGAGTGGATGATGATGATGATGATGATGTTTGTCCTTCAGGGTCAAAGATGACCATGACTTCAACTTGGTGGGTGGCAGTTGTGGGTCTGGAGGTGACTGATGAGGTGAATCTGGGCTTTGAAGGTACGCCCACATGTTGGGCACGCGTGGGTAGGTGCTATAGTGGGGGTGGCGATAGTTCGAGCCTTCCGCGCAGCTCGTTTCTTCTGGTCCTCGGCGATGCATTTCATCTCTGCTGCTTATGAGCCACTGGTGAGCTTTGCTCGCCATGCTGGACAATCCTGAGCAAGCGAGTCCTAGGAATTGAGATTGATTTCTAGAGTTTTGAGGGACACTTTGAGATTGTCCTTGAAGCGTTTATTGAGTGTAAATGCAATGGAGGAAATACGGCACAATTTTGACACGTCTAAGTACAACCCCGATTCCAAAAAAGTTGGGACAAAGTACAAATTGTAAATAAAAACGGAATGCAATGATGTGGAAGT
>JAPFFA010000018.1:41573709-41591192 GCA_026153275.1 Sciades herzbergii
GTGGATTGGGCGGCAGTCGAAGGCAGGGGCCTCGACGACCTGATCCCCGAACACAGCGGCTAGCTGTTGGGACATGGGTTTTAATTCATCATACATTATTTGGAATAAATTGTAATATAAAGGCATGTTTTATTTTTATTTTTTAACCCAGCCATTATGGGGAATGCAGACTTTTTAAGAGTGGTGATTTATTTTGAGGAGGCTTATTTATTTATTTATTTATTTTTCTTCCCTTGAAGGATTCCACTCGTTTGAGAATCCTTCCAATCTGGCAACCCTGATTTAAAAAGCGAGTGGATGTGAGCTGGATGCCAGAGGCGGGCAGGGATCAGTCAGTGTGAGGAAGAGCACCCCGGGATTATCAGCATCAGGACGAGCTGTGGGATCAGACTCACGATGCTCCGCTTTCCGTCGCTGCTGCTCCTGTGGCTCGCGCACTTCATTGACGAGCACCGAGTTGACGGTAATAACGCGTTATAGCTGCTGTTCAGTGGGGAGTCAGGGAAATGAGAAATTCCTGACTCGTTCAGAGCGAAAGGGGAAGTCTGGGGAAGTTCTTCAGAGCTTTTCATTGCGAGAGGAGAGGAGAGGAGAGGAGGGGAGAGGAGAGGAGAGGAGAGGAGGGGAGAGGAGAGGAGGGATGGGATGCGATGCGCGCTTTGAACATTTTTCTTAAAGCTTCATAATTAATAAAAGCGCGCTTTGGGAAATTAAAGGAGAACCTTTCAAGCTGCAAAACTCTTCAGCAGGGAACCTGAGTGCAGAGTTTACTTTAAAACCTGGAACTGTGTGTGTGAAGGCGCACTGAGGGGGGATGAAGGAAAAGTGCGCAAAACCACAAACAGGGTTTTGTTTCTTTGTTGTTGTTTTTTTTTCTCTTTTATTACTGCGATCCAAGGTTTTTCTTCTCTCTCTCTCTGTCTCTCTGAGTGATGGTGTGATCACAGTATCTGCAGGGTGTGTAGTTTTAGAATGGCCCAGAGCGCACGTGCGTATTTGCTGGATTGCTGATGTTTCACATCTGTAATGGGTTCATTTTCCTGAAGGTGTATTTTACTCCTGCATGCTGTTTTTAACACACTGTGCCAAGTGTCTGGTGCATAAATCTGGTAGCTGGTCTGGGACATGCTGTCTCTCCAGGCTGTTCTTCCTGTAAAGATGTGCTGTACCTTCAGGTAAAACTTCACTCTGAAGTGTAATAACGGTCCTGTTATGAACTTTAGCAGTTTGTCTAAAGGTACTACATCCACATTTCCTTTCAGAAGATAAGGGTATTGACTGAGCCACACAGAAATGCACAATATGTCCAAATCCAGACTTTTGGTGCTTTTCCTGCTTCATTCCATCCATTTCCTCCCTTTTTTTTTTTTAGTTCAGTTTGACTCGAATTTCATCTGGACAGTTTATTAGAATAAAAGGTACCAAACTGCACTTTTCACTTGCAGTGGTGTGGCATCATGAAAAGTACTCCAAGTTTAAAGGCACATCTTGAAGTATTAGTACAAAAGCTGCGTCCTTGATACCATCATCAAGGAAAAGTACAGTGTGGTACCTTTATATCCAAGAGTGCAGACTGGAGAAGAACTTTTAATCCTTTTTTAATGCTTACATCACTGATTTTCCTGCTCGAGTGCCTCCCTTTTCCATCCTTTGACTCAAAACTTAAATTTGTACTCCATCAGAAATAAATGTACCAAAGTGCACTTTTTTTGTTGTTGTTGCTGGGTTGGGACCATAAAGGGTTCCTGTTTTTGTCTAAACTGCTGTGCACTGATCCAGCAGGGACTTTCTTCCTCTTCAGTTAGGCTTGCCACAAAAAAAAAAATTAATCTTAATTGAATTGCAGAGTAGCTTAAGGTACCAATGGTACTTTTTCTTGGTGCTATCTAAAGGTGCATGTTTTTACATTTCGTATTTATTTTTCAGCTATAAATAATTGAAGGTATGCTGCATAACGAACTTATTGACCACTGATGTATCGTTTAAAGCTTTACCTTTTAAAAAAAGCCAATTAAAATGTACACCAGGTGCACCTTCTCAGGTAAAAAGCGAACTCTTGATGGTAAAACACTACAAACAAGGAAAAGTTCAGTTATTTCTGACATTCTGAGACTAAAGAACCAGGACTGGTACAAACTCCAAATAGCCTGATAAGAAGCACCTGATTTAAATCCATGGTCTGCTCAGAGCTGTGTTTTGTTTTTTTTTTCCCCCAAAATCGGATAAATGCAGCTAATTACCATGTGTAAAGCCGTGACTTCTCCATGTAATTTCTCTCTCCAGCTGGGAACTGCTGGTACGAGCAGGGGAAGAACGGCCGCTGTCAGATGCTCTACGTGTCGGACATGAGTCGGGAGGACTGCTGCAGGAGCGAGAGACTCGGCATGGCGTGGACAGAGGAGGACGTTCCCAGCTACATGTTGTTCCGGTGGCTGCTCATGCATGGTGGTGCACCAAACTGCATACCGTGTAAAGGTACGCCTCTCACCCTGAACAGGTCTCCATTACATCACATTAATGGCATTGAGCAGACGCGCTTATCCAGAGCAACATACAACATGCCCAGAGCAGCCTGGGGAGCAGGTTTGGTGCCTTGCTCAAGGGCACTTCAGCCATTCCTGCTGGTCCAAGGAATCAAACCAGCAACCTTTTGGTCCCAAAGCTGCTTCTGTAAACATTAGGCCATGGTTTCCTTTCTTTTTATCAAAAAGGAACTGAAAAATGAGCCTTAATATAGATTGGAAATGAATGTAGATGAGCATTTGAGTGCGAAAGTTTGCATCAGTTATAGTTTATGGGTTTAATGGGTACATATAATTTCAATTTACTTCAGATCAAGAAAGAAGGAAAGGTGAAGTGTGGGCATCTTCTGGAACAAGACACACCCACAATCAAATACATAAGGAAAAACTGTAATTATAATAAAGAAATGAAAACAGAAGAAAGAAGGTAAAGATCTGCCATGATAATTAATTTTACATTTAATATCTTACACGTCACTGTATTTTTTTTGTTACTTGTGATTTAAAAAAAATAATCACCATGAGGACCCGAACACAGTCATCTAATTACAAATGGGCCTAAATTGTGTCTCAAGGGTGCACAAACTTTTGTACTTCTCCATACAGCAGTGTGTGTCACAGAGGTGGACTGATTGATTGACTAACCGATCGAATGATCTGTGACCTGTACAGAGACGTGCGATAACGTGGACTGTGGTCCTGGGAAGAAATGCAAGTTAAACCGGAGAAACAAGCCACGCTGTGTGTGCGCTCCGGACTGCTCCAATAACACCTTCAAGGGCCCGGTGTGCGGCTCGGATGGAACCACGTACCGCAACGAGTGCGCACTCCGCAGGGCCAAGTGCAGGAGGAACCCCAACCTGGTGGCCCAGTACCAGGGGAAGTGCAAGAGTGAGTACAAACACCTGTGACTGTGAGCAAAATTAATTCAACTCTGTGGCTAATAAAGTTCTGGGATTTGAACTCTAAACCTTTGGATCACGTTTACGATCTACATCAGTGCTTAGGTCCAAGTTCAGCCTGGTTCTCTGATCGGTTCTGTTTTTCTGACTCTGATCAAGATGGATTCATGCTAGTTGTGGAATTTGAAAAATTTAATCTAAGCTTCGCCCGATTAGGCTCTGTTCCAAACCCAGACTGGGTTTATTCTCAAACTTTAGGATTAGGAATGATTTATTGAGCATTACACAACCACTTCACACACCTCCAAAAGGTCTGGTTCAGGATATCCTTAAAATATCCCATTATTATACTTCTGATGGAACTCGAAACACAGCAGCGGTGCCTCATTTTCAAACTCGGGACATTTTATTTATAATAAACAAATGAATTAACATTAATTTGTATAAAAAACTGAACTAAACGTATTTTATCCTCTGATGTTAAACACCTGAGAGAAATGAAAGTCCAGACGAGGAATTCCAGTCTCTCTCTCTCTCTCTCTCTCTCTCTCTGTGTGACTCCACAGGACCAACATCTGACCAATCAGAAAAAAGAGGCGTCGACATGCTTTCTATATTCAGAAAAATTCAGCACAGGTGTGCGACGTGCTGTTTTAGGGGCGTGGTCTGAACTCTACTCAATTGAACAGACTGAATATTAAAGGAAGTGGCTTTACTTGTTTGGATTTTGAGGTTTAAAAACAGCCTCAGCTCATTTCTGGGAAAATCTCTGACGACAGCATGAACTGTAACAGGAATGAATTGATACCAACACGAGGAATTCTTTGCGAGCTGCAAACACTCGCTTGACGAGATAAAATGTCTACAGATGATGCTAGGTCAAAGAAAAGAACAGTTTTAAACAATAAAATGTTGCTCTTTGACAATCAGACACTATTAATAACGACATATAAGGGCCATTGGAGGTGTAAGGGGAAAAAATAATCTCAAATTCTGAGATTACAGTGGGTTATATGAGAAAAAAACAACTCAAATAGTCTGTCAGATTATAAAGTGATAAACTTGCGAGGGAAAAACACCCTCAGAAATTCCAAGATGGAAAAAAAGTCATGAGAAAAAAAAATGAGAAAAATAAGATGTTCTGAGACAATAACAACATGCTTCCTGGCTGCAGTGCATTCTGGGAAATGTAGTTGAAACTCTTGTGTGATTGAGGAGGAAAGACTGCATTTCCTGCAACTCTCGGCTCAGACGTGGCATCTGTGGTATGACGACGCTGAGCCAATTTTGTAAAGTGAAGAAATCTAGTTCTTTGGGGAAAAAAAAATCCTGAGTTTTTCTCATAAATTTGTGGGGGGTTTTTGTTTGTTTTTGTTTTAATCTCTGAATTTGAGGGGTTTTTTTCTTGCAAATTTATGATTTTGTAATCTCCGAGAATATCCAGGTTTTTTTCCCCGCACAACTTTATCACTTTAATCTCACAGATTCTTAACTTTTTCCTCAGAATATTAACCCCACCCTCAGTTCATTTTTTCCCCTCCTACAGTGGCCCTAAAATGCTGTTGTAGCTATTGGTTGTAACAATGAGGAATTCAGACGCAGCATAAACAAACACACACTTTTCTTACATTTATACAAACGTGAACTGTAATATAACCTTCTCCACTACAATCCTACTCGATCCAAGCTAACTAACTTTGCTCGCTAATGCACTTCATTTCAAATAAACTCGTTAACGGTATAAAGAACGAGCCGAGTAAGATAAGTGCATGCACACACAAGTGAAAATAGAGTTAAATAAAATGTACTGTAACACACACACACACACACACACACACACACACACACACACACACGACTGCTAAATTATGAAGCAGGTTACTGATTTCATCATCACGCTTTTACGACGAAACTGTATCGACATATCCTGGAACAAACACAGGACAGGGTCAGCGTTATCAATAGGTTTATGACACTTCTAGAAAAAACACGCCATGATATTTATCGCAATATCATCCCACTCTGTTTCGTCACAGAGACGTGTAACGACGTGCAGTGCCCAGGAGGATTGTCCTGTGTGGTGGACCAGAACAACAACGCCTACTGCGTGACCTGCGAGCGTGTGTGTCCTGAAGTGACCTCACCCGAGCAGTACCTGTGTGGGAACGACGGCACCGTTTACGCCAGCGCCTGCCATCTCCGACGAGCCACGTGCATTCTGGGAAGGTCCATCGGGATCGCCTATGAGGGCAAGTGCATCGGTAAGAGGGGCGGGAAGAACGATTAGGGATCAGGATCAGGAAGTCCGCTGACTGGGGATCAATCCATGTCATCAGGATGGAACTGATCCTCAGTCAGGGTTACTCCGAGTTCTTAATACTGCACTTATATAGTCATTGTTTGGAAATGTGGTGTTTATTAGCGAGCCATGATAGAATAATAACACATGACTCCGCTTTGTGTAGACTGATCACTTCAGTGTGTCTCGGTTATTTGTGTCCTCAGACGCCCTCTCGTGCGATGACATCCGCTGTCCAGACGGAAAGAAGTGTCTGTGGGACAAGAGGACGGGCCGAGGCCGATGCACCATGTGTGAGAGCGAGTGTCCCGAGAGTCATCCCGGAGACAGCGTGTGCGCCAGCGACAACGCCACGTACCGCAGCGAGTGCGAGATGCATCGGGCCGCCTGCTCACAAGGCCTGGTCCTCGAGGTCAAACACTCCGGGTCCTGTAACTGTAAGTAAACACGCGTGCAGCTCTCCGAGTGTCAATCAAAGCAGGAATTGTTATAAGTTCAGTGCAACAACCAATGAGAGGAGAGTTTTTCAGTGGTTTGTAGTTTAATACCTGTTCGGTTCTCAGAAGTTCTTATTTTTACTAGATAACGGATACACAAATGCATGCAGTCTAAATAGTTATCCTAAAGCATGCTATAAAATACTCCCAGCATCACAACGGTGACCAACCCCAACATTATTGAGCTCCATTTCCTGTTTACACACCATCAGCTTCTCACTCAAAAAAGTTTTTTTGAAAAATGTTTTTTTTTTTTTTCTTGAAAATTGTACATGTAAAGTTTGCACACCTTTTAATACAAAAAAAAGACAAAGAAATGTAAATGATATCATCAGGATATCTGACGTGTTTGGCTTCACAGATCACAAGTAACACAAATGGACAAATTGAATCATGCTGTTCTGGGAAAATAATCAACAAGACATTTGGTGTAACGCCACGAAGTAGATCCTGTTTTATTCCTCTTATACTACAGCAATTGGTTAATGATTAGAATTCGAGAACAGATAATACTTTTTATTCTATCCACAGTCACTGGATATGAGCAATCGCGCACTCTGATTGGCTACTCTACTACTAGGATATCAGCTCATATACTGGGAGCATAGAAAATCAAAATGGCAGCGCGTGTTGCTGAACCAACTGAGGACAAAATAAAAACTCTACTCAAAAACAAAACCCCAAAAATACAAAAAAAAAAAAAAGGTCACAAAATATGGAATGAAAGTATTTGATGGTAAGAACATCTGTCTTTTATTTTTCAATAATTATCGCATTTTTCACAAATTACTCACATCATTTCACCAGTTTGTTTACATACTAAGGAGAAATGATTTTGCCAGATGTTTTGTGTAGAAGTTTTTATTTGTCAAATTTGCAAACATAAAAATGCTCTGTTTCTCAAAATCCAGTCAAATGTGGATAGAATAAAACAGTTATTCCACTCAATCTCATCTGGAACCCTAGGAGCTATGCACCTCGTTGGCTATCAGCTCATTCCACGAAATCGAGCCGTATATAGCCGTTAAATAGTCGAGGGGTGTGGGTTTTTTTTTTTTTGTTCTCTTTTGTACTGGGTCTTGGAACTGGATATTTTTTTAAAAATTCTCTAAATCTCAACTTTTCAAAACTCAAAATCCATGAAGGATTCGAACCTTTGCTGGAAACTGTACATGATCAAGTCTGAAGAGTTAACTTAATACGATGAGGCTTGAGTTTCCCAAAAGCATCGGAGCACAAAGATCATCATTAAATGGTTGAGCGAGCAGGACAATGAATGCTCTCTCTCCTAGTTAAGATGCTCTCAGCGTTAAGAGGCTTTTGGGAAACCCATCCGAGGTTGCGTCATCAGTGCCCACGTAAACATCTCACGTCAAGACGAAGCATTCACACGGAGATTTGCGTTCACTTTACTCCGCTGCGTTTGTGAATTGTGATGTTGATTATGTTTGTGGTTTTTGGCACACGTTCAACACCGGGATCATGTGATCAAAGAGCTTGGTGTGTGTGTGTGTGTGAGTGAGTGAGAGAGAAAAACACATTACTCTGAACTTATTTACTCGGTCGTATGTTACATTTTATCAATTTTGCCCGACATCAGTGATAATGTAGGACTTTTTTTTTAATGAAATCTTCTGTTTAACGCTTCCAGGTGGTAACTGAAACTCTCTGGTGTTCCTGTGACGACGGTCCTATTTGGACAGCATTAGTTTTGTGAACACGTCTATATGTCTTTATTGGGATAATATTAATGAGATGGGTGTGTCTTCACGTTGTACGCATTCGTTATACTAAAAATCTCATGTACTACAGACCTCATTTTACTACATACTGAATACTCTGAGCTTGTTGTAGGGGTGTAGGTGTGACCGTTAATAGGTCACATGACCATAACCTGGATGTTAACGATATCTGCATTAGGAATTCCTTTTAAACAATGAAAATTTTGCAGTTTGCTTCCTGAAGCTTCTGTACACTCAAGAAAAAGAGCAAAACCTCTTTTATGATATCACGCAGTCTTTAACAGCATTTTTTTTTAAAAAATGATTTCTGCTGCCAATTTTAACATGGAATAAATTTTCCATTTACAAAAAAAAAAATTACTGACGAGACTTAAATCCCAGCGACAGTCCAGTAATCATTACATTACTCCCTTCCACCTGTAAAATTAATCCGGTCTGAATAGGGTTTAAATGAGGTTATGACCCTGACATACTTCACTTCACCCAGTGGGATTCGACCTCACAACCTTCCAATCAAACTAGTTTCTAATGTTAATTTAATTGTGTGGTTTTTTTTTTTAATTCAACCACTTCAGGCAAGTCAAGTTTTTAGGCAGTTCCTCAAATTCTGAAATAAGGCAGAGACCTTGGACGATATCATGACGAGAGTTTTGTACGTTTGTATGGTTAGGGTTTTTTTTTTTTTTTTTCACCTGTCTGGATGAATTCCTAGAAACACATTCCAGCAGTGATGACACAAGCTGCATTCTGTCTGCGAGTTGAATCTTTTTTGGGGCAGACAGAACGGTTTTTCATTCGTGAATTGAGTGAAAAGGCCCCCCCCCCCGCATGCTTTCACCATTATATATACTGTTTATAAAGGCAACGAGTGGATGGGTACGTCTTTAGGGAATATTTCAAATCAGAAACTTTGACAACTGATATAATTTCAGCATTTTATTTATTTATTTTTTACTTTTAATATCATAGCCTACACGCCATGACCATTTTTGTTTCCTGTGATAATGAAGGAAGATTTGTGAAACCTGAAGAAATGTTGTTTATCTTCATGAACTCGGGGCTCTTTCAGGGGAACAGGTGTATTTATTTAGAGATCATGTGACACTAATTGCACACAGGTCACCTAATGACGACACTTCTGGTGGTGACTCACTGCATGAGAACTTATTGAGGGGTTTCACATTCAAAGGAAGGGGCAAAAACTTGTGCAATCAAAAGTTTTACAATTTTTTTGGTAAATAGTGAGACAAATTATATTTAATTTACCCTTCCATTTCAATATTAAAAGCCATTTTGTGTAGATTCAATGATATATAATCAAAATAAAGCCCATCTCCATTCCAAATTATACCACGATAAAAGTAGAGAGTAAATATTTATGAAAAAAAAAAAAAAGCCATACCAGAATATTTCATTCTGTTTTAAGGGTGTGCAAACTTCTGCAGTTTTCTCCATCATCGGTGAGATTTCCAGATGCTGGAGATGATTAAATCTTGTCCAAGGCTACGAGAGATTTGCAGTAGCGTCGCTCTCCCATGACCAGGAGTGTTTTAGTTTCAGTCCTGAAACTGAAAAATACGAGGTGATTATGTGATATGGCAGGATGGCATGTTATTAACACAGCTCTAGAGGATTTATGTGCCGTCTTATTACTTGCCTTTATACATTTGGCAGATGCTCTTCGAGCAAGACAGGATCCAGTCCAAGCTGAGGATTTGAAGGTTACGAGTTTTGCTCGAGGGTCCAGCAGGGGCCTTCTGGCAGTTCAGGGACATAAAACTCCCAAACCTTCTGGTCATTAGAACAGAGCTTAGATTTTAGTCTTCACGGTCTCAAGGTCACATTTAGTGTTCAATGTTAAACATGTGACCTTCACAAAAATGCTGAACAACATTATTAAAGGTGCAGTAAGTGATTTTTAAATCAGATTTGTTTTTGTAATATTTAGCATATTTCACATCTCTGTGAATGATATATATATATAAACTTTAAAATAAAAAAATAAAACTCTAAACAGCGTCATTCAATAAATCTAGTACAATGTTCCGAGTTAAAACAGATCTTGGTTCTTTGAATGCACCTTAGAAATGTGATTTGGAGTTATCTGATAAATTCAGACTAGAACCCAAATTACTGGCTAATGTGAATGGTACGGAAGCCTGGAGAGGCCATTATTATTCGATGATTGGCGAGTTTGGCATTTTGAATGATCAAATTAATGAAATTCCACACAGTTTGCTCGTCTAAAGAAATTGTGAACGGAATTGAATTCACGTAGCATTAGCAGTAATAGTTTGAGCTCACCCTAGGAAGTTACTCATCACTTCGAGCTGGTGTTTTGTGAATATGAAGCAACTGTTGCTGCTTGTGGTCATGGCTAGTCGAGCATTTTTTTTCATTAACAGCTACATATATTCTAAAGCTAAACTAATTAAGTATGCAAATTGTTGGTGCAATTTAAACGTTACGTGCTCTGCTTCGTCTTAGCTTTGATTAATAGGTCAAGCTAACCGTACTAGCAACATACACTCACCAGCAGCACTAACTATCTCTGCCACTTCCTTCTGAACTTGTTTCCTTCATAATATCTCTATGCGCATTTAATGAGAGGTCGTATGTGAAAGAATAAGATTAAAGGGAACTAATTGCAGGTAGGAACTAAAAGTTGTGGGTAGGGGAAGTAAAGAAACGTTAGACCGTACGTGCCACAGGATCATCCAAGTTCTGTTGTGTAGGATTAGATGTTGATATCCCTTGTTACATACATACTTGAGGCACCGATGAGACTCTGTGGGGTGGTCGATGAAGTGGGCACCCTCCTTCATGGGTGTTTCGCTGATAGACCCACGACACCTCCAGAGGGTTCAGCAGTGAATCCCAACGTCTCAGGTTCACCCCCCTAGATGCCATCAACTCATTTGAGGGCCCAAGTGGAGTCTTTCCTCTTCATCCACAGCCACTGACTCCCCTTTTCAGCAGCCTTGGAGAGGTCTTTGACTGCCTGCTGGTGGGCCTTCCCTCGCACTCCCATCTCCCTGAGTAGCCTGGATGTAGAGGTGGCTACGAAGCCTCTGCAGCCTACTTCCACCGGGCGTACCTTCGCTTTCCAGCCTTATTGTTGCACATCGGCTGCAAGCTCAGCGTACCTCAGCTTCTTCCACTCGTAGGCCTCCTCCACTGCACTCTCCCAGGGCACAGTGAGCTCGATGATGAAGACCAGCTTGACCACAGCACAAGGTCTGGTCGCAGGTTGGTGGATGCGATCTCAGCTGGGAAGCAGAGCTTCTGGCCCACGTCTACCAGCATCTTCCAGTCCCATGCACCGCCTAGCTGCCCAGTGTCTGGTCTTATGGTGGTGAGGCTTGCTTGACGCTCACCCTCCTGGACAAATGTTGTTGCCTGTCAGCGGGATGACCGGGGTGGAAGGACATTGACACTTGTCTGTTGACTTTCCAGCACTGCTGCAAGACATTTTAACACCCGGTTGTGCCGCCAGGTGTAATGGCCTTGGGTGAGGCTGGTCTTGCAGCCCACTAAGATGTGCTTCAGTGTTGCTGGACTTGGACATAAAGGGCTCGTGGGATCTTCACCATACCACTGGCTTAGGTTTGCAGGAGAAGGCAGGACATCATAGCCAGCCCTGATGGTAAAGCTTGCCCTGAATACCTCCATCTCCCACAGCTCTTTCCAGGAGATCTTCCTCTTCTCCACTCCTTCCTATGCCATCCACTACCCTTGCTTTGCCTGCGCCACAGCTTGTGCACACCTTCCTGCTTCCTCTTCCTGACGTACCTCCTGGACCACCAGCTTGAGTCTCTGTGATGGAGTGGCCTTGCTCCAGGCTGGTGTGCTGGCCCCAAGGCCAAGACCACTCCTTCCCTCCTGCACTCGGCCCACGATGTCCCAGTGTCTGAGTGCTGCCTTTGCCTGCTCAGTTGCAGCCAATGGAGTCCACTTCCTCCCGGTGGCCAGAATGGGGGCAGCCTGGGCTACAAATGGATCGCTCGAATCCAACATCATCATCTCCAGTCTGACTTTGGCG
The DNA here is from genome assembly GCA_026153275.1 of Sciades herzbergii. NCBI lineage: Eukaryota > Metazoa > Chordata > Actinopteri > Siluriformes > Ariidae > Sciades > Sciades herzbergii. The sequence continues at coordinate 41,585,714 of JAPFFA010000018.1, forward strand.
CACTTGTACTCCTCTGATAGACTGGCGATGGGCAGTAGGAATCACAATAGCCATAGGAATCAATCGAGACACTCGTTTGGATTTGTCACTTTCTGGAGTTCAGACCTAATTTGCATAAAATTGAGAATTCAAATGTTGCTTTCGCTTTGTTGCTCACTGCTGTTGAAGTTGTAGCACTCCGATACATACGTATGTAGAAAATTAGCAATCACTAGTGTGAACGTAGGGTCAATTTTGAATAAATAAACAAAGTGCAACGGACCTCATGTAACAGTATGGCTCACATCTTTATGCTAACACTTTATTAATTTACATAACTAGCGAAGACTTGTATCAACTCCACCAAAGTTGAGCTGCTCAAATCATGGGCATTTTTGTTTGCATAATTGTTTAATTCAAGGAATCACAATAGCAATTACATGACACTCAAATTTATAAATTGAACGATATTAGAAGATACATACCTGTTGATCGAGAAAGCTCCGCCCTCATCAAGCGTTCTTCCCAGGGTGTGCTTTTGAGGGTGTGGCTTCAGAGCTAAAATCCCTTATGACACCTTTTAATAACTGAATATTTATGGCACATGTGAATGATTTGGAACTGAAATCACACTTCTTTTCATTTGCAGGCGTTGACCTCTGACTCGTCTGTCCCATCGTACGTGGATCTCGACCTGCTTCGTCACGTGAACCAGACAAAGCATCAACGTTTCAGATGTGTGATTACGGGAAGGAACAAAAATCGATCATTTCCAAAAAGAGACTTATTTTCTTCCGTTCTAAAGCCATGAGCTCCTGTGCTGCTGTGTTCCTCGGCAAGCGGAGAGAGGATGAAGGAGGATGAAGGTCTGGAGTAGACGGATTATCGTGACTGTAACGTGTGTGAAGCAGTGCGACTCGGCTCCAGCGCAGAGTCAGTATTCAGACTGTACGTAGACATACACGCTAATTTATTTTCCAGAATTAAAAAAAAAAAAGAAAAAAGAAAAAAAAAGAGGAAGATTTCATATAGCCATCTTCTAGATGTTTATTTATACATTACTTTATTTATACACTTATAAAAAGTCAGAATGAATTCTTTTATCTCGTGTATTATAGCCACAGAAAAAAAGCAGCATTATTTATTTAAAAAGGTGCAATGTGTGATGTACAGAGACCTGAGACTCCTGAACAAGATTTCAGTTTCTCCTGTGTGAGAAAGTGTTTCCTTCTTTCTTTCTTTTGTCCTCTGCAGCTTTCGTTCATTTTTCCCTCTCTTCCCCCCCTTTTGTAGTCTTCCTTTCTTTATTCCTTTTCTTCTTTGTCCTGAGCTCTCCATTCCATTGTTTCCTTTCCTTTTTACTTTTCTGCCTTCATGTCCTCCTTTCATTCCTCTCCTTATTTTTTCCTTTCTATCTTTATTTTCCTTTTTCTTTCTTCTCTCCCTGTCCTGACTTTATTTTAACTTTTGAATTTTTTTTTTTTGTGTCCTGAACAATTTTTCGTTGTGTGTGTGTGTGTGTGTGTGTGTGTGTTGCTCACTAATAAATGGATCTGGTTTTGTTTACACTCAAAGCTGGTCTGTAATTAAATTCTTTATAAGCACTCTGTTTTTTTTTTTTCCCCCACACAGACGCTTTTTCATGTGAAATAAAGTGACTGCGTCTAAAACATTAAACATGTGCATTCTTTTTCCTGTGTTAAATGAATGAAGGATTTTTGTTCATGTTTTAAATCATGTGCCATAATAAACGCTTGGATGCTTTTTTATTTTTTGCGCCGTTTGTACAGCGGAGGCGGCGTGTAGGTGACTCGGCTCGCTTTATTCCAGAACGTAAAGGATGAACTTTATCACTCCGTCTCATTACTGTCTCTATAATCACAGAGTTATTAATGTATTGTATAGTTCCTTTTTCTATTGTTAAATGTACAGAAAAGTAAACAATGCTGTTTGTAAACATGCAATACGAGTAAACTGGAAAACAAACATGACCTCACTTCTCTGTCTTTTTATAGTGTTGAATTCTTTTGCTTTTTTTTTTATTGATGTGTTGCTTTGGAACAAGAAAAGAATAGATTTTCCAAAATTCTCAAAAGTTATTGTATAAAATCCCGGCAAAAGGTGCCCCCCCCCCATTATACTGTTCGTTCTTTCTGCCTTTCTTTTTCCTCATTGTTTTTTTTTTGTACACTCCTGACATTTATTTCCTTTCCATCACCATTTTTTCTTCATCACATTTCCTTTGATCTCATAATTTTGTTCTTCTCTCCCTTATTTCTTTATTATTTCCTTCTCTCCCTCTTTCCATGTCCTGTACTGAGAAAAGAAGCTCCACCTGAACAGATGTGTGTACTCATTAAGGTGGTGACCTTTTCTGTCAGGAGAAATGAGTCTCCAGTGTCAGTACTTTGGAACAGTCAGGGCTGAAGCTGGAACTTGGTGTTTTCTGACAACTTCAGGACAGGGGGAAAAAAAAGAAAAAAAAAAAGTTCACACTTTTCTTTTTTTCCCCCCATTTTCACAGTACTACACAAGTTGCATTTTTTATATCTTAAGTGAGAACAGGGTTGAACTTGTTTCGATGTTCCACAACCTCAAATGTAACTATAAACAAAGTACAAGGCATTAACAATAAATGTAATAATGGGCAAAGTGCTGTGACATAAGAGGCATAAAACACTTTTTTTTTTTTTTTTTGGGGTGGGTGTAACTCCACTAACTCATCACAGCACAGAGAATGGGTGATTATTTTACTATAAATGCATGAAACAGTGTTATATTTCTCACGTAATAAACTCTTTGGGACACAACACCGCAACTTAATCTCTAGACCTAAGCTCTGATCTATATCCGTTTCTCTCTCTCACACAAATAGAGCTGTCTGGACAGCAGCATGAAAACTAATTAGGCAGGAAGTTGTACAGACAGATTAAAGGATCTCAATTAACTGTGTGTGTGTGTGTGTGTGTGTGTGTGTGTGTGTGTGTGTGTGTGTGTGTGTGTGAGAGAGAGAGAGAGACGAGACATAGAACACACTTCTTTCCATCTTAGTCCAAATTCCAATCCAAAAAAAGGTTAAAAAGGTGTTTCTTGTTGTTAGGGTAACCAAGTGGATTGAAATGTTTATGTAAATATCCAAATGACTGGAGGTAATGATGACTCCGAAGTGAGGGTCATGTGACTGCGTGGAACAGGTATCCTCACGTTTCATTACATTAAAGCTTGTGTTTTAGGATGAAGTATAAACAAGCGCTTAAAATAAATAAAAATAACCCTACTTATTTAAAAATTAATTGCTCAATCATAACACAATAAAATAATGTAAAATTATTTAAAAATATGCATTTCAGTGTTTAATACCTTTTATGGCTTTTAAGTACTTATCAATTTTAACCAGCGCTATATTTAATAAAAATTCAAGAATAAAATATCGAAAACATTATACATAAAAAAAATGAAAAATACAAATTCAAAGATTTAACAGCAGAAGTTATAGTAGGTTTCGCAAGTGTTCATGATCAACTTTAAACAAGCACTTCAAGAAAATCTGCTAGTTCAATCAAAATGTAGTATAAAAATAATGTGTACAACTGTTTTTAAAATATATATCATTTCAAATTAACAACTTTCTCGGGTTTATAAAGTGTTTTTATGCTCAACTATAAAAAGACCAAAATATTATAAAATGTACTAATTCAATCAAAAAAAAAAGTACAAAATATTTTTTTAAAAGTAAATAAATTCACAAATTATTCCAAACCATGAGGAAAAAAAAAATCTAATATAGCTCATTAAAGTTTNNNAAAAATAATAAAAAATAAACATTACAAAACAAATCTAAAATAAAAAAATAATCATAAATGCAAAAATCACAAGTTAGTCATGAAATTAGTAATGAAAAGAAATAAAAAGTAAAACATCAAAATAATACAAAGAGACTAATAATTAAAAAAAAACAATAATATTAAAGACTTTAAAAACTTAATCAAACCCATTCAGAAAAGGATGCTTTAAAAGCCTGTGTGTGTCATTTTAAGACATTTAAGGTCTTCGAAATAAATTTTCCCCTGGATGGACATACAGAGCTTTCTCTTAACACCAAGAAGTTTCTGTCCTCTCTGCTCAGACAGACTGCCTGGGGTTCAGACTGTCCTGACACACACAGAGAGAGAGAGACGGAGAAAAAAAAAAAAAAAAAGAGAGAGTAATCATATTTGAAAATGATTACCACAGCAGAGAGATTGTAATCAGAGTCTCGGTGTCTGAGCGTGTTTTGGAAAAATGGAAGGCGCCCTCTATAACTACGTTAATGAAAACGCTGACATGGCAGTCACGGACACACACACACAGACACACAGAGAGAGAGAGAGAGAGAGAGAGAGAGAGAGAGAGAGCGCTTGTTTTTCCCATGGTGGCGGCTGCGAGGCCGGGCTGCAACTCCAATGACCTTCACACCGCCGGGAAGACGGGTTCTGGTGACGGATTGTTTATCAGAGCAGAGAGAAATAAAACATTCCAACAGACATTTGTGAGAAATGATGAGGAAAAAGAAAAACCTTCACCATCATCAAGAAAAGTCTTAAACAACAACAACAATAATTAAGCAGTGTGATGTGCTTTGTCTAGCATGCCTCGTTTCCTGCCAGTTGTTTGGAGCTTTGTTTTTTGTCCCCCCGACTGACTGACTGACAGACAGACAGACATCGCCCCGCCGTCCCCTGCTCTGATAGGATATCAATCGTAACGTGCGAACCAGTCGATCTCTACGAGACAGAGCCAACGGTCAGCCAAGGTCTGAGCACGCAGCTTCTGAAAATAGAATGTGAAATCCACTTCGGGGCATATTGAAAATTTTGCAGACGAAACAGTCTCTGTCTCTCTCTCTCTCTTTGTCTCTGACCATTAATGTTTTTGATGTAGGCAGGTTGAAAGACTGCCTTTTTTTGCCACAGATTCCACACACACTCCTCAAGCCTTGGTTTAATATCCTTCACTATTTGGAATAATTTATTTTCAGTTTTCAGGGAAGCGTACAAAACCATGTGTCCCTTATGGAAACGTACAATGGTGTGTAACAAGTTGGCAGGTTTTCATTCCTTTTTTCATTTGAAAAGGCATTTGTGGTCATTTGCAGTGGGATTTACTGTGAACGAGAATTCCAAGTCCATTGTTTTAATTTTTACACATCCACTTTGCAGTTTAATATCCACGCAAGCCTCGTATACGTATCGCATCGTTACGTCTCGTACTTCAGCCCACGTTCTTGTGTTCCGCCCTTAATAAACGGCAAAGTTGAACTCTTCTATCAAACGGTGGTGTAATAAAGCGTACTTCAAATAACTGTCGGCTTGTTCAATGTTCCGCGGAACAAAACAAGTCCATGTTGCTTTGGTGTGCGTGGGACGTTATTTCATACGTTACCGTAATCTGAAGATTAAGGATTAAAAAAGGTCAGCGATTCTGATTCATTAGTGATTCAAACTAACCATTTTTAAATTTT